>JACEVL010003695.1:0-11695 GCA_020284085.1 Aporrectodea caliginosa
CTCCCTTTTTAAAAAACCTAAAAAATTTTTTTCGGGGGTTGCGAAAAATGAATTTAAGGGGCCCCCCTTTTTTTTTGGCCCCCCCCTTTTTTTTTTCCCAATTTCCAACCTTTTTTAATTTAAAAACCCAAATTCCCCCCCCCCTTTTTTAATTTTTTCCGGGGGTTTTAAACCCCAACCTTTTTTCCCCCCGCCCCCCCGTGGCGAACCCCCTAAACCCAAGGTCCCCCCCTTTCCAAATTCCTGGCCCCGCTAAGCCAACGAAACCCCCCACCCCCCTTTCCTTTTCCCAACCCCCCACCAATAAAAACCCCCACCCCAAGGCCCGCCTTTTCCAGTAACCCCCCACCGCCCCCCCCCTTTAACCCACCTTACCCCCCCCCAACCCCCCCCAACACCCCACCACCCCCACCCCTCCACCCCCCCCCCCCTCCCCCTCCCCCCCCTCCCCCCCCCCCTCCCCCCCCTGCCCCCGCCCCCCCGCCCCCTCCCCCCCCCCTTTCCCTTTTTTCCCCCTCCCCCCCCCCCTTTTTCCTCCCCCCCCCTTTTCCCCTCCTCCTCCTCCCCCCTCCCCTCCTTCCCCTCCTCCTCTTTTCCTCCTCTTTTCCTCCTTTTTTTCCCCTCTTTTCCTCCCCCTTTTTTTTTCCTCTGTTTTTCCTCCCCCCTGCCCCTTTTTCCCTCCTCCTTCTTTTTTCTCCCCCTTTTTCCCCTCCCTCCTCCCTCCCCTCCTCCCCCTTCCTTTTCCTTCTGTTTTTCCTCCTCCCTTTTCCTCCTTCTCCTCCTCCTCTTTTCCTCCTGCTTTTCCTCCCCCTTTTCCCCCTTTTTTTTTTCCTCCCCTTCCCTTTTCCCCCTTTCCCTTTTCCTCCTCCTCCTTCCCCTTTCCCCCTCCTTTTTTTCCTTTCCTCCCCTCTTTTCCTCCCCCCTCCTTCTTCTCCTCTTTTCCTCCTGCTTTTCCCCCTTTTTTCCTTTCCCCCTTGCTTTTCCTTTTTTCCTCCTCCTCCTTCTCCCCCTCCTGTTTTCCTCCTCCTTTTCCCCCTTTCTCCTTTTTTTTTCCTCCTCCCTCCTTCTCCTTCCTCCTCCTTTCCTCCTGCTTTTCTCCTGCTTTTTTTTCCCTCCTCCTTCTCCTCCTCCTTTTTCCCCCTCCTCTTTCCTCCCCTCCCTCCTCCTCCTCCTTCCCCCTCCTCCTCCCTCCTTTTCCCTCCTCCTTCTCCTTTTTTTTTCCTCCTTCTCCTCCTCCTTCTCCTCCTTTCCTCTTTTCCCCCTCCTCCCCCTTTTCCCTCCTGCTTTTCCTCCTCCTTTTTTCCCCCTTTTTCCCCTCCTCTTTTCCCCCTCTTTTCCTTTTCCTCCTCTTTTCCTTCTCCCCCCTCCTCCTTCTCCTTTTTTTCCCTCTTTCCTCCTCCTCCTTCTCCTTCCCCTTTTTTTTTCCTCCCCCTTTCCTCCTCCTCTATTTTTCCCTCCTCCTCCTTTTTTCCTCCTCTTTTCCCTTTTCCCCCTCTTTTCCTTCCCTTTTCCCCTTCTCCTCGCCTCCTCCTCTTTTCCTCCTTTTTTTCCTTCTTCTCCTTGTTCTCCTCCTTTTTCCCCCTGTTTTTTCTTCTCCTCCTTCTCCTTCCCCCCTCCCCTCCCCCTTTTCCCTCCTCCTCCTTTTCCCTCCCCCTTCTCCTTCTCCACCTCCACCACCTCCTCCTCCTCCTCCTCCTCCCCGCCGCCTCCTCCTGTCCCGAAAACATTCAATGGATTTAAATCCAGACCGAAGCCTCCTCCTATGCCGACGTTCCCAAAGGAAGTGGAACCGAATGTCACTCCAGCGTTGACACCTGTACTTCTCTGAACATTGAAGAGGTTGGCTCCTATTCCTACATCAGCTGTCGCCCCTGCGCTGCCATTCACTTTGGACGAATTTCCGAAGTTTAATGTCGGCCCATGTACATGAACACTTGCGTTCACTGACCCCGTTGACTCCGTCTTATTCAATGCATTTAGTGAAACACCAGTTACCTCTACAGTGGCACAACCTTTTCTATCCGTTTTCGAAGAATTTAATGCTTTGATTGACGCGCCTTCTATTGAAGCTGAAGCACATCCTTTCATCTTAGACTCGGAAGTATTGCGAACGTCGACTGACACGCCAGTTGCTGAAGCATCTGCGCAGAGTGTTTTATCACTGTTCGAAGTATTAGCTGCATTAACTGATAAAGCAGTTGCCGATGCAGAGGCGCTGGCTGTTTTTTCTTCTGTCGATTCATTGCGTGCATTGATTTCAGCTCCGGTGGCTGTTGCAGATGCACAAAATTTCATCTTTTTTGTAGACTTATTGTCTGCGTTGACTGATAGACCAGTCGCCTTCGCTTCTGCACTTTTCTTCACCTCGGTGTCAACTATGCAGTCCACGTTAATGGAAGTCTTGGTCGCCGAAGCCTTAACGCTTCCGGTTACTTTAGTCTTAGTCAAGCCATCCGTACCTTCTTGGTCCTCCGTATCCATCATCGTGGAAATGCGCTTCTTAAACCATCTAAAAAGCGCCACAGATTTCTTAACAACGGTCTCGTTTTTGGCGGAGACAAGCGATTTGAGCACATGGATTCCCTCTTTGAACTTCTGCCATGGCGAGCTGCCCTGCGTTTGCCACTCCTTGCCTCGTAAAGCTCGACTGGTTATTTGATCACAGGCGTCTGGCTTTATCGCTCTCACTGCTGCGCTGAACGCTTCGGTTATGGCAATCTTCAAAGTCTCAGAAGTTTCTCGCTCTATACACAGACTTTCCCAGACCAGCTGCCGCATTCTGTTGATCTCGTGGGGCGAGAAGTCGCGAGGATTGCTAACTCTGCTGATCAGGTCTTCGATATCACTTGACACACTCTGGCGAATTGCGCTGTCGACATGTTTTGCAACGCCAGTACTTTGCTCGCTCATTGTGTTCGTCTGAACAGCAGAACAACAGAAAGAGAAACAATGCAGCTTTTGCAGAAGAAATTAATAGGCACCAAGAGGAAGATTTCGATGTAAGGGATCTCATTTGAGACAATCTAGGCCTATAGGCCTATCTGATGCCTATATAGATTTGAAGAGTGTCTTCCGATTTTAATACAAGCGAAGAGTTATGTAGGCCTACAATAACTACTTTCCAAATAGTTTAATAATTTGCAACTACTTTTCAAGTAATGTACATGTATGTAGCGGTGAGCAATTCCCCAGACAGCCTTCCCCCATCGCTCCCACTGCGGGCCACTGGCGGCACCCGCCGGCTTTCTGAAGGCGTCGGCCTAGTGTGGTCGTTCCTCTACTTTGCCATGATTTCAATGACTGTCGCAAAATTCTGTGGGCATTGGTCTTGCACACGGTGAGCCAGACTTTGCCGACAGTGAGATGAAGGACCAGCATTGGCCCTCGTGTTGCGCAGACTTGTCGAAATTGGGCCGCGTGTCAGAGTCGTGGTGGGAGGTTTGGAGGGGTAATTAAGGCGCAGCGGTGGATTCAATCGGAAAACAAGCGACACCACCGTTGTAGGCTGAGGAGGTGGATGGGGGAGAGGTCACGGGAGGGTGTGGGAGAGGGCGATGGACGGAGATGACCTAAATGCTGCCCTGGCGTTCTACAGCCTATCAGATCGCTGAATAATACAAATGGCGGAATTTCAAACAAGGAAACCTGTGTTGGGGTTTTATTGAAAATTTAAATGATAAAACGGTCAGTTGTTGTAATTTATCCGTTTTGGATCGTTCTAGTAGAAGTCGGCATTTGTTACAAGACTTTAGAGGTGAGTGTATATACACATTATAGCATGCGTATCTAATTATGTATATATATAATATATATTCAGTTCCTGACGCCAGCCATTTTGGCTGCGATGGGTACGAATAAATGTCTTCATTTAAACAGTATTTGGCCTATCTATCTAGCGTAGTCTCGGCTTGCCTCTGCTTCTCGTTCCACTTCCATCGAATCGTGCATATTCAACAGTCTTATCACTTTTCAGCAAGATCCTTTCTCGTGTTTGGCTCGTTCTGCTCAGTCACAAATCCATTTTGCTATCAGCCTAAAACTTCACTTTTTCACATTGTTTATCCACCGTAGGCTGTCTCTCAACAGACCGACCTGGATGTTGATATGATGACAACGTGGTTTTTTGTGTGCCATCGGTTGTTGTCTTGTGCATTATATACAGGCGCTGTAGAAGTTATTAATATTATTAAAATGATAATATAATTTATTTAACTGTATGACTAAGACTGTTTTATGGTGCTGGGAGTTATGTTATTGAATAGTAGTGAATGTCTGCATGTGCCAGTTTTGACATACCTTTTAAACTATCGATATCTTGGTCTGTTTAACTGAAAGTATGAAAATAGTAGCAAATTTGTTACCTCACATACATTTAGATAACTTTTGTATGTGTTAATGTCTTAGGTTATATTCAAATGGGTGCACAGTAGTCAATACAATACGGTACAGTACAATTGTATTTGATATTACCCTCCTTTCAAAGTTCACAAGTGTGGACATGACCAGACAGCAGAACATTGCTGGCTCTGAGCAGTTAAGTGAAGGACTTGCTCAAGGTCCTTCGACAGTGACCTCTGGCTTGAATAGTCAATCGTTGGCATACTAGGCTGTCAACCTTGAGATTGGGTATTTAAATCCACTCCAGGTTACACAGGTATTGAAATGTCTGTTTTACCTTGCAAGCATATACACTGACTGGACTTCTGGTGGCAAGATGAGGTGGCGAGAACAGATCACCCTCACTCATGGACCTGTACGTTAACATAAAAATTCATGGTTGGTGGGCTTCAGGTCTGATCGTCTTTGTGATATTCACATTTAGGTGATATACAGGCATGTAGCAAGACTGAAATTCAAGAGCAGGCAACTTCACAGACCATTGGCAAAATCCTGGGCATTGTGGTCATTGGTCAATAGAAGTTCCAGTATATAAAAGCAAGAGGAGTGTAGCTACGCTTATGGTGATGTATTATATAGATGTGTGTGTGTCTGTGTGTGTGTTTTGTGTGCACAAGTCAATGTACTTGATAAATGGTGTTTAATTATATGCACTTATAATTATGCGACTAACAGTGCCTTAATTCTATCACATGAATTTTGTGTGTCTGTATCTAAATACGCAATATAGCAACATAATGCTGTCATGGTTGTGTTTTGTTACGGCGGTGAGCCTGAAGAGGAGCAACGGCCTTATCATTCCACAGAGGAGCGAGGAGTCTTATCATTCCACAGAGGAACAAGGAGCACATGCCTTATCATTCCACACAGGAACGAGGAGCAACGGCCTTATCCTTCCACACAGGAACGAGGAGCAACGGCCGTATCATTATACAGAGGAACAGGGAGTAACAGCCTTATCATTCCACAGAGGAACGAGGAGTAACAGCCTTATCATTCCACAGAGGAACGAGGAGCAACGGCCTTATCATTCTACAGAGGAACGAGGAGCAGCGGCCGTATCATTCCACAGAGGAACGGGGAGTAACGGCCTTATCATTCCACAGAGGAACGAGGAGCAACGACCTTATCATTCTACAGAGGAAGGAGGAGCGGCGGCCGTATCATTCCACAGAGGAACGGGGAGTAACGGCCTTATCATTCCACAGAGGAACGAGGATCAACAATGAAGCATCAAAGCCTTATCATTCAACCAGCAACGAGCCTACCATTCCACACTGAGTGGCATCATTAGTTTAAACTGCAGCAGACCTGTAGAGTCATCTCTTGCCTTAGTATTTATTAAATTTAGATTATGCTTCAGTGTGGAACTATATTTATTACTTGTTTGCTAAAGTAATTGTTTACTGCAGCCAATAATCAGAGGAATCCTATAACCAAAGGCTCTCTCTGAGGAAGCCTAATGTAGTGTAGAATAACGGTAAAGTATTGGCTAATATATTCGTGTATAATTTAATTTTAATGTATTTTAATTGTGCATAGACAGTCGTATGTAGGCACTAAGTGTGACATATATTTCTTACTACTAGTTGTATGGTGAAATTATTAGATATTTAAGATGTTTAGTGTTTAAAAACTTTAACTTTATTTTGCTATGATAGCAATAGAATGCACTGGTTTTCATTCTTTTTTGGGGTTTTATTATTTTTAATATTAATTGCATATTTATGTTAATATGTTTGAAGTGGAATAGTAAAGCCATGTTTTAGCACTTTAACGGCAAGAGTGTACTAAAAGTGACTGGGAATCAATACAGATCATTGTTAAAGTGTTAAATTAGCAATATGGAGCATATGGCTTCAATTTGTAACATGTCATAACCAGGGCAGATATCCGTTTCAAGAGTTCTGCTTCTTCTGTCATATCTCGTATCAACGAAGCTATATTAAGTACATTGACCATACACTGAATATTGGACATTGAACGCTAGGATTGGCCATCTGCCTTCTTAAAAAAATGAAGCCGCTAGCACTTCATACCCTAATATTTTACTGAATATGAACTGCATATCTACTAAATTACTATTTGGACATGCCTCTGGACCAGTAGGGATGTATGTGGGTCTGTATGCATGCATGTATTATGATGTATGTATTAGTATGTATGTGTAGCGATTAAATCTTATCAAATGCCATGTTTAACTAATTAATTAATATAATACTAGTATAAGCTAGTCAATTACAGTGGCGATATATAAAAGATGTAGTGGCGATTCATAAATATAATATTAGACTAGGTAAGAGGCTTTTAAACGTAATTTAAATGTCACGTGATGTGCTATGTTGCTAAGCGACCAATGACGCTAGGTGGATAGAAACACAGGGACGGTTAAAGACCGGTAATGACAGTTGAGACCCGTGGTGTAGTCGAGGGTATACGCGGGTATACGGCGTATACCCACTGACAATTATTAGCAAGCACCGTATACCCACTGGAATTTGGTGAATAACGCGGGTATACGCTCAAAATGTTTGCAAAAATGTGGGTATACGGCGCAGATAACCCCTGTTTAAGTCCCGATTCAAATTCGGTCCCTTCTTAATTCATCGAAGCTTTCTGTGGTAATCGACGAATCGACCAAAGTAAGTAAACGAGCTGCTTTAGTTATCGATATAAAAGCGGTCATTGACAACAAAGAGCCAGTATTTTTTATATTTCTGGACCTCATTGAACTGGAGGCACAGACAGCCATAGTTCTTGCTCTAGAGAAGTGTTTACAATTAGCCGGCTTTACGAAAGAGCATAGGCCTACTTAAATGGAAACTGCATGGATAATTGCGATCATAAGTGATAACTATATATAGTGCAAGTGTGATGCTCGAGAGTAAATCTGGTGTAGTGACACAACTGCCAAGTATCCAAGATTATTTACATGTACACTGTCTTAACCATAGACTAGAACTTGCAGTTCATGATGCTGTGAGAGAAATAACCGCAATGAATCACTCCATGGCTTTAATTGACAGTATTCTACAGCCTAGCCAGCCTAGTAAAAATCAACGCGAGCTGAGAGGTGTCATTGGAAGTGGAAGCTCAGATTTTGCTAAGTGGACGTGTGCTTGACCAGAGGTGGGTTGCAAGTAGTTTCCAATATTACAATACAATACTCGTTTATTGAAAATCGAAAGCTGACTCAGACGCAAGTTTTATAAATTACATGGTTCTGGGCAGGGGGTGAGAATTGTCGGGGGTTGGGGGTCAACCCCTAGTCTTTCTTAGGATCCCATAGTAAAGTCTACATTTCACACCCAAACTGCACGTAAATCAACGTATAACCTCCCCCACAGTTATTTTTTTACAATTCCCATACTGGTTCTTGGCTTCTATAGAGACAGCATAAGCGGACTGTGAAAGGATATGGGTGTCACATGCTGCTCTAGTAAATTTTTCTGCATGCTGCCGATGACAGCACTTCCAGAGATAGTGTTGAACGGAAAGTTTTATGGGTTCTTAGCTTGTTAGTGAGTGTTCATTTTATCGTGACCTCGGATTAATGTACGATGTCTAAACTATCACCCCTCTTTTAGACCTGCAAATCGCTCAATGACTAGCTCCTCAGGTTTTGATAGCCCGGCACAAATAGTGTCCTGCATCATTCAAAGAAAGTCCTGGTGAAAACTTGCAAAACTCTAAAGGCTCAGAACGCATAGGTTATGTTGAAGACGTTACCCCGCGAAAACAGGAAAAAAAGCGATTCACGCCGGTCAGTTTCTAAAAAGTCTATGTACAACTTGAAAACACGAATGAGCAACGATGCTGCTGCTGTATCACCACTCCTGCAGGACATAGCCCGGGGGAAAGGGGAAAGGGAGGGAATTCCCTCCCCACTTTTCAGCTTGGGAAGGGAATGTGAAGGAATTCCCTTCCCACAAATTTGTCTAAACTGTGAATATTTAAACCCAGTCGCTACAATCTGTTCCTTTGTGACGGGCAGTCAGACGAACAGACTGCTAGCCTTTCTGCCGTGCACCCAGGTTATCGGATATACCGACTGACTGACTGGCAGAGCTTGCAGAGGAAACCCGGGTCAAGGCTTGTAAGATTGATAGACCCTATAACCTCTACATAATGAGGTCAATCCTCAAACTTTCTTGTGAAGTCTCATATAGGCCCCGCACATAATACCTTGTATACGTGACTCGGCTCCAGCATCAGCAGGAAGATACATCAAGTAGCCTCCACACACATTCTTGTCATGCATGAGACGAGGGTTTGCAGTGTAGGCCTAAAAAATTTTAGAGAGGAGGAATAAAGGGGAAATGAGGAAGGTAGGGGGACGAATGGAGGGGGGAAAAAAAGGGAGGAGGAAGGGGGAAGGGGGGAAGGGGGAAAAAGGGGGGGAAGGTTAGTGGTCATTGGATGTAGGATGGATTTAGTCTAAGCCACGAACCTCTGGATAATATTAATAGGAGCCCTTGCCTCTGCAGCGAAATCCAGCTGTGGCATACCCCGCATTTTGGACTTAAACTGTCATGACACATACATGTAGGTTTAGATGTCAATATCAATAATAAAGTGCCATTGTGGAGGTAAGTTCATTCGCTGTTCATCAGTCTTACATTATAGATCTTATTATTTTTGCATCAAATTTTTTCTGTTTTATGCATATTTTATTTAAATCTGGTTAAAAAGTTTTATTTCTTGTGGAAATATCTAACCACGTCTGCAAGTGATTTGGCAGGAAAAGCTTTAGCTTTAGCAAAGCAATATCCTGGCTGGCCTTAAGGTCAGGATTTCATAAGTCATAACAGAAATGCAACATTTTTCCTCTGTACATAAGGCAAATTTTGGATGCACCCAGTTAACATCATTGGACCTGTTGTACTTTTTAACACAGTACAATCCTTTGGATATTTCCAAACGTTTGTGGCAGCTTTATACTATACATGTTGACAATTCCATCAACAGTAGCCTCTGCAGAGAGACCATTTGGCAAACTCAAGATGATTAAGAGTTTTTAGGGTCTATAATGTCTCATTAAATCTGGTGCATTTGGCCAGGTTGAGCATTGAGTCTAATATTGCCAGAACAATTGATTTTGAAACTGACATCAGAAATTTGGGGGAAAGGGCCAGGATGCTTCTTTGTTGAGCAAATAAGCCTTTAAAAAAAGCATGATCATTTTCTTATTAGTGACAGTGGTGTGGTGGCTTCCAAGTTTTTTTTTAATTGAGTCTTCATAACTCCATTTGAATCCCCGATTGAAGTAAAGGCACACAGTCACAATTGGTTCATTTACAATGAATCAATCATTTATTGTCAATGATTGGTATGACAGCTGTTTTAACTTCTTAAAGTAAATTTTCAATGCTTACTGCTTTTTGTTATCTTTGGTCAGCTTCAGGGGCTTCGCTCCTCTGACCACTGAGGGCCTTGACCATGGGCTTCCCCATAAATAATAATAGCTCAATAATACGTTTTGCAGACTTAGTTCATGAAACAAGTAATATTGCTTTGTTAACTGTTATTTTAGCATTATAATTTAAAGTATAAAATACTCAAAACATTTTTAAGTAAAAATAGGCTATCAAAATTGTCATTTCATTGTATTTTAAATACAGGTAGAAAATACTTATATAGTATTTAAAGAAGTATTTTAAAAACTTGTATTTAAAATACTTCCTATCACAGAATAAAAATAGTAAGAAATAAATAAGAACAAGAAGGAAACACGTTCGACCAAATAACCACATTTTTGCACATGTAGACTTAATACAAAACTTGACAAGCGGGCCCAAAAAAGTTTTTTTAAAAAATTCCCCCCCCCCCCCCTTTTTTTTTTTTTTTTTTAAAACTTTTCCCCCCCCAAAAACGATTTAGGCCCGGGGCCCCTAAAAAAACCCCCCCCTTTTGTAAGGAAACCAAGTACTACCCTTAAGGAGGGGGAAATTTCCTCAATTTGAAAAATTACTTTCTTCCCAAGAAATTTAATGGCCCCCCTTTAAGCATCAGGGGGCCCCCGGGCCACCACGCTAAAAAAAAAGAGGGGATTGTAGCCCCTCCGGTTGGTCCAATAAAACCTTAATAGGCTTCCCAGATGGAAAGGTCCCACAAAAAAAGCACGGCGCTGCCTAATAGCCAGGCCCCGGGAACAGGAGCTCCCCTTCGCGGGGGAAAAAACCCCGACGCGCTGCAACTCGGACACTGGGCGGCAAAGATCACGAAAGTAAGATGGAGACACCAACGAGAAACCACAGCAGCAATGCGGTATGAGATCCGCTGAGACATAGGCAGCCAGTGCAACACATCACGAAAGTATGCAGAGACAGGAGCAAATTTAGGAAGCCTCCCAAAAAGACGAGCAGCCGAGCGTAGAACTCAATCTAGTCGCCCCACGCAAACCCCAAGGGGAAAAGCAAGTAGGGAACAACAGTTGTCAATTCGACTAGTAACAAAGGCGTGAACAAGGACCACGACCGCATCGTGAGAGAGCGAAAACCACTCGAAGCTGACGAAGCTGATAATAACCCCCGTGCCAGGTTCACATGTTGGACAAAAAATAAGCTCAGAGTCAAGAGTAGGCCCTGTCACAGATCACGAACTGTGAGGAAAAAGGGAATGTGAGGAAATAAGGGAAGTTGGGGAAAGCGATACCCTGAAGTTGCCTACGGCCACCCAGCCAAATATGCTGTCTTTTTGAGGGATTTAGGAGTAGCCGATTGGGGGACAACCAAGAAGAGAATACGCCGAAGACCCTTCTGTTGAGCCTGAAGATCAGACCAATGGCATTGTTTATCCGTGCATACCGTGCAGCCTCAGTGTGTGTGAGAGGGCATTCAGGTCATGAATAACGAACTCGTTCTATTATGGGTTTAACTAATTATGTCATATTTTCAAACTTCTATGAATGCTTAAATAATATGAAAAAAAAAAAAAGCAAATTTGTAAAATAAAGGGCTTTGGGCCCATTTGGCAGCAAATGCCTAAAAAGCGTTGTCAGCTGGGGTTCCCCCCCGACCCCCGGGGAGCTTACAACGCTGCCCAGACCTTAGTCTTTGGGGGACTTTGTCCCAGCAGTCCAAATCGTTAAAATATGCACTGCTCTGTATTGATTGTTTTTTAAAATGTTTAACAGCTCTTAAAAATTTTTTCTAATAAAAATCTTCATATTTCTTAAGTTATTTCATTTGTCAGAAATACTTATTTTTTTAAATCAGTTTTCATGAAAGAATTGAATACTAAATTCCTTCAAATCGTTTCTGGGAGGGGGACTGCCCCGGACCATACTGGGAAGAAA
>JACEVL010003696.1:0-12267 GCA_020284085.1 Aporrectodea caliginosa
TCTGTAGTTCATCCGTGGCTATATTTTTTAATATCGCCCCCGAGCCAAATAATACGATTGCCCCAACACGTTTTCTCTTTCCTTCCGCGCCATTAAACCGCGGAGGGATACAACAGCCAATACACTGAAAAAGTAGAAAAAGTAGGTCAATTAATAAAAATACCAACGAACGTGACGTCGAAAAAGTAGTCCAACGTACCAAATCAGAGAAAATGCGCTGTATAACTCGACGATGGCTATAGACCTACTCGGTATAACTATAAGTTGCCCATCAGGCCTAAATGACTTTGTGCCACTATTATTATTATGCCAACAGAGCAAAATAACACGACAGATATTTCATTGTTTATCGTTGGACGGAAACGGAATGCTTGGCCGAAGGCAAGACGTAGTCAGTTTTTAGCCAAAAAATTATCGAAAAAATATTGATAATCATTTAGCATAGTAGACCTCGCATCAGTCAAAAAATTGCCCAGCTGTAGCGTAGCGAAATTACTCATTTATTACGCGTAGTTACTCATTTAGGGCCAAACAATATTAAAAATAGCGACGCTCACGTAATACTAGGTGGCGTCCCAATGTGGCATCCAATATATTAACTCTTTCTGTGTCTTTATAATAACAGGGTTTGATTAAAGACGTAGCACTAAGTGGCGACCCATTGTGGCATCCAATATGTTAACTCTTTCTGTGTCTTTATAATAACAGGGTTTAATTGAAGACAGCTGTTTATGAATTCGTTTGAGTGTTGTCAGATGATGGAATGATGTTGGCTAGAGACCCGTTTGACAACTACGAACGTTGACTACCGTACTCTCTTTGTTAGATCAAACTATAAAGTGGGTACAACACGATCTTTAACTTAATCTTTCAACTCAACTTTCCTTCTTTTTCTTCCTCTTTGGCTTCTTCGCTCTTGTTGTTCTCCTAATCTTTCTCTGCGTCGTCTTCTCTCTTCTGTTAACAGTATTTCTCTCTTTCTTCGCGTATTCTTTCTTCCTTTTCTTTCTCCTTTTCTTCTGTATATTCCCTGTTCGTCTTCTGTTTCTCCTCTCCTTATCTTCTCCACTTTCTCCATCTTCACCTCCTACAACTGTTCTTCTGGCTTCTTCTTTACTAACCTTCTATTCCACCTACCGAATCCTCCCTTCTTTTCCTCCTTTTCTCCTCTTCCTCCTCCCCTACTTCCTCCCTTGGACACTGACGCAATAGGGGCAGGTATACCGACGACAGACAGACAGACTGCACCGCAGGGCCTGTCTGGTCTGCCAGCGGTTGAGGCAATCCGCGAAGCATCCACTTCTTTGGTCATTTCTTATGAACGTCGAGTAAACCGCGATGAATGAACGAACGTGACTCAACTAAGACGCTCACAGGAACGTACTACCGCGGAACTTCTCTTGAGCCGTAATTCAACGGAGTCTCACCGAGCGCGAGCACCTGCTGCTTACCGTTCGGATAAAGTAATCTGACGTACCTGTGGTTGTTAACTTCACGCTGCAGCGCAGTACACGCCTTCCATTCAAACCCCAACAAGTAGTGTGTGAATTCGAACTCCGCCCCAAGGCTGTATACCACACGACCGATCCATTCATTCATGCATTCATTCCTTCGTTCCTTTATTCGCGTATACATTCTTTCGTCCTCTTTTCTTTTGATTCGTTTATACGTTAAATCGTTTACTCAGACATTCATGCAGTCGTCTACCATGACCGTTGATGACAATCACCTGCTAAGCCTCGTGAAAGACGTTTGACAACTTCATGTAAAATTAACACCCGATGAAAGCAACGCTGACAGTGATATGTCTATGAAACGACGAATCTCTTAGCGTTGTGCCGCCAAGTGACTTCGCATGCCTCGATAGACATTTCGAAGATAATGTAATGTAAACCAAAATGACATTCTCTTACATCAAATTGCCTGAAGGTTTCGCCCCACCGTTTTTATGATTGATTGCCCGATTGGCTCATCTACTCATCCATAGATTAATCAATCAATAGTTTCATTTATTGATCGATTAATCCATCCATACGTCCGTCCGTCCGTCCGTCCGTCCGTCCGTCCGTCCGTCCGTCCATCCATCCATCTTGACGGGAACTTTTTTTGGCATTCTTTTGGCACTTTTTGACACTCTTAGATCGTACTTCGAAACGAACATTATAACTCACATTCGTAAGACCTAGCCTACTGAGCTATAATGAGTACAATGACCATACACTGTCGGTGGAAAGGTGAGACGGCGACGGAGAGGACTGGCCACCCACCCTCATATGCCGAGGTTAAGAAAATGAAGTCGCTAACACTTCATATCAATGGTTGCCTCAGGGCTAGCTTAAGGAACTGCCCTTCTTCTTCTTCTTCGTAAGAACTGTCTTCAAGAGAATGAAGCGATAAGGAATTTGTGTTTATTTTAAGACCATTGTCTAAGGCTTAGCGTTCAATGCCTCACTTCTCGCTACTGCATAGGCCCCGAGAAAATGCAACGGAGGATTAGAAGTGGTACAGGCCTAAGAATCCAGACCACTATACAGATCGACAACAGACGAAAGCATAAAGACAGGAAGTCAGTATGACAGACACACGCACTCAGACTGAACAACAGAGCAGGAGATAAAGGAATTCAGACAAGAGAGATATTTAGAGACACACAGGCAGAATGAAAGAGAAGAAGAAAGAAGAGAAGGCGTGATAGTCTGAGAGATGGAAAGAGAGTGGAAGAGAGAGGGCGAGAGACGAATGGAGTGGGAGAAACGGGAGTGGTAGAGAGAAAAGCGGAAACACATGGAAGATACAGAGCCAGATAGACAGAGACAGACAGGCAGACAGGCAGGCAGACAGGCAGGCAGAGACAGACATAAACAGACATTTTAGTACCTGTTGCAAAGTATTTTCACGCGTCCAAAGTAAACAGTAGAAATTTATTTGACGTTAGAAGTTTAGGCAAAGACTGCTTTAATTGTCTATGTTCAGAGGGGTATAATACGGGACGCCCTATTCTTCAACTGGCCTAAAGATCTAGGCCTGTTAAAGGTCGTTTGTAGAGCTGGAGCATATACATATGGGTCTGCTATAAATGGCGGAACCAGTGCAGAGTAAGAAGTTCATTGAACTCTTTCTCAGACAAGCTCCTTAGATCATTAGAATGCAGCGCTGCGGACGCAACCAGACTTCCGGTACTTACCGTACTTCGTAAAATCGCAGAATTGAATCAGCAACTGGATAAGAAAAACTGAATGAAGATTTTAATCATCAACTGCTTCTGCAATCAAAGTAAAATTAGAATCAGCAGTTGACCAAGCATGCTAACAATTAAATCAGGATTTGAATTCTGGCTTATGTATACACGCAGCTGTGCTTGTCCGCGTGACAAGTTGGCCATTCCACTCAAGCCACTCCTTGGTGGCGATTTTGAACCAGACCCCGAGAAAGACATCCACAAAAGCCGAGCCACCCAAGTCAAGCACTCCTGCAGTTGATATTAAATTTAGTCTTAGATGAAGAAGAGTATATACGTAACTGAAGGAAAGCCCGGAGACAGCTGCTGCCTACATCGTATAGCGATTTCATTTCTTAGCCTTGTCATATTCATTCATTCATTCTGGAGATGTATATAGCGCCCCTTCAAGAAATCTACTCAGGAACGCTCCCAGCCCAGCCACGGCAAAAGAAAAAAGACTTGAGTGATTTATAAAACGGCAGTTTGATTGGTCAAAGGCAGCAAACGCAGCTCCGATGGCAGGTCATTCCAGATGGAGGGCACCGTATTGTAAAGCCACGTTAGATAAAATAGACTAATGAGCTAAGAATTCAGTTGTAGGCTAGTTTTAGTTTATAAATGCATGAAAACATTAAGAAATTAATAAGTTTGGTCAGCATATAGACATCGTACCTTTATTTGTTTGAATGTATTAATCTTGCCATGTACAGTGCTGTGCGTTTGCTAGTGCTTATCAATAAAGGATATACTTACTTACTTACTTACTTACTATAGGCCTACATAGTGAGCGTTGCAGGGACGCTCGAATTTGCACAGTCGTAGTAACAAGGCAAGCGCGTTGTTGAAATCGATCGCACACGATAACGAACTGCAGGTCCCTTTAATGCATCACTCATTATTCCGACTGTCTAACAACCCGCTTGACGTGCACGCTACGAAGGAGTGCCTTCGAGCAATGCATCTGGCGCTGCATAAATTCCTGCGCTAAACGAAGACGCCGAAGGTGTTCTGCATCTTCTCCCTCGTAGGCGTGAATCACTCCAAGTGTTGTAACCGGTCCATTCATCCTCCATCGAATAGCCTGCTATTAAAATCTCTTCCTTTGAATCCTATTCCGTCCCAAGTCGTTATTACTATACCGGGTTGGGCAAACAGACCCTTGGTCAGTTACTGTAGTACGCAAGCACCTGTGTTACATTAAGCGCTTGATTAGGGCAGACGGCCGCCCACGCTTGCAGGCTGGCCGCTTGGCGTTACAAACACCTGGTCAGTGATCCCAACGTCTCCCATCCCTCTGTTGGGAAGGGAATTGGCCAATTCACTGCGCACCAGGCAACACAAACACGCGTGTAAGAAACTCGTAGCGACACGGGTGTTCTCGGTCCCTAAAGACTCACGCCCACGTTGTTCGGATCTTCCTTTCTTCTCTCCCTGCCTATCTCCCTCTGCCTCCCTCCGTCGCTCCCTCGGGGAATAATATCTGTTCCAAGACCGCAGGGTGTCCTGCCCACACGTTCTTTTTAATTCGAGCGGGAAATCAAACACACGACCTACCGCGTACACTTACAGAGCTGTACGTCCATTCAGGCTTTCGTTCTAATCAAGACACCCGTTAAAACGACGCCAGGCTCGTGGTGCTGTCAGCCCTTCATCTGCCCGACCGACCTACAGCCTGCCCGCCCGCCCATGGCTTCTTTAAATTGTTGAAAAATTAATGAAACTACAAGAAACGCTTATTTTCGACGTTGTTTCTTCCAATGGTCATAAAGGATTTCTCTCTTTAGCCGACAGGCTGCGTTTTATTAGCGGGCTCTGAGAAACGTCACGTTCATCGATCGCTGAGAGCTGAGAGCTGAGGCCCGCCTTACTGTAGACGGCAAAAGGGGCGGTGCTTAGTCAGTAATGCGGCTGTGTCCGTCACCGTCGAGTCCTATATATACGAGCGCAGTTACCGGTTAGGTTGTAGATTGAATCGCACTGAGCGAGAGAGAAAGAGAGAGCAGGTGGCAGCGCGCTTTGATTTGAAAAACGTAACAGAGAGTGAGTGAGAGAGATAGAGAGCGAGAGAGAACGCAACGTACGACGTTTTGAACCGCTTAGAATTCGATTTCGCGACTGCATTGGTTTATCGGACCGACCGACCGTCCAGCAGAACTTGAAGTGAGACGACTCTTCGCCTGCAGTGTACTTGTCTGTGTCGGTGTGTCGCCTTTTCATTCGTATTCGACTCCTTCTTCCAGTGAACTACGTTAATCCGAGAGATGCTGGCACTCTGGACCTGGTTGTTGCTGTTCGTTTCAGCGCTCGTCTTCGTCTTCTATCTGGCCAAGACGACGTTTCGTCGCAAACGGTAAATACGAGAGCTTCATTGTATACAGGTACATATAGGCCTAGGTAGGCTGCAGGTACGTTTACAGCAACGTAGATAGATATGAATCTATGGGCATATAACTAGATAGATAGATTGATGAATGGGTACAAAACAAGCTAGATGGGTCAAAAGATAGTTTACATATAGGTACATTAGGAAGAGGAGTTTAGAGATACAACAAGTAAAATAGGCACATAGGTAATAGGTATGCAGATTACTAGGTGGACAGAAAGGTAGGTAGATAAACGGACCGATGGATAGGTGGAGAGGGAAAGAAACAGTTTTGAAGTATTGATGAAGGGTCCATGCTTACTATTATGTTGATTGCTATAGTTTCGAATTGTCATGATGTCTTTGGTGGCTGAAACTATGTATAAAAATGCGTTCAGGATCCACTTGTATTGAGGTGTTAAATGATTGATTTGTAGTCGTGAAGGAGAGCCTCCGGTTGTCGATGGTAGTCTCATCTGGGGCAACGCAGGCGAGTTCTCGCAGCACGCCGTTGACTTCCTTCACCGGTCGAAACAACGCCATGGCAACGTGTTTACTATTCGCCTCATCAACCAGTACCTAACGATTATCATGGAACCGAACAGCTACGAGACGATGAGTCACGAGAAGAACTTCGACTTCGATCCGATCCAGAAGCAGGTCAACTGGAACGTCTTCAGCTTCGTGCTCAAGGAACCGAAGAAGATGATCAAGGACACTGGAAAAACGGTTCGTGGCAAGCACATGGAGGTTGGCCTCGACAGCTTCGTCCGCAACCTTGACAACTCGTGTAACCAAACATACTATGGCAAGATGGACGGAGTCAGCTGCAATGGAACCGTTGAGAAGGGGAAGCCATGGGTGACGGACGGACTGCGAGCCTTCACGGCCAACACGGCCTTCTCTGCCATCTTCAACTCGGTCTTCGGCCGCTCGGACGGACAGATCTTTGACTCCAAGAAGGCCTACAGCAACTTCGAGGTCTTTCACAAGTACTTCAACTATTTCTGGCTGGGGTTGCCAAAGGGTTGGTTTCCATCGGCAATGTCTGCCCTCAAGGAACTGCTCCTGCTGCCCAATTCTGATGTTCTTCTGGCCCGCGATGACCTTTCATCGTACATCCGCCTGGCGATCGAGTACATGAAGGAGCAGGGACAGACGGAGGCCGATATCAAGGGACACAATCTGGTCTATCTGCACGTTAACTACAACACCTTTCGACTGTCATTCTGGGCTCTCAACAACCTGCTGGAAAATGCCAATGCCAGGGACGCACTTCTCGAGGAACTGCACCAGGAGATCGAGGACCGTTTCGACTCTGAGACGAACACTGCCGAATTCTCAGTTCAGGACATCGAGAACATGAAAATACTTGGTAAGCAGAACTTATCGTTTTATTGATAATTCAAATAATGTACAAATTTTTGGAGTATTTTGCCTTGTCTTAGACATTTTTAATTATATCAGATTATTCTGAATGATTTTAAATGATTTGAATCTAGGCCTATATTTAGACTATTCTAAACTAGGACTATGATAGGATAAGCCAATTCTGGATGTAGGCATAGTAGGGGAAGGAGAGATACGGTTAGGTGAGGGGGATGTAAGGTAAGGGGGAGATCAAGTAGTTCTTCATTTAATGGCTCGGAAAGTTACAGTCGAATGCCATAATCAGATGACCGAGGAATGTTGAATGTATACAACAGAGCAATACAAAGCAGAGTCATCGACACCATCTGAGAACCGCTCGAAGGCGGTGATGCTATCGATCTAAGTGTTATCTAACACATGTTTGTTAATGGACTTCTTGCGGAACAATGCATTCCTTTGGAACAGCGAGTTTTCATAGACTTAATTAGACGTTGTTTGGCGCCATTAACACTTCCTACGTTTTGATGAGTCAGGCAGGCAGACAGACAGGCAGAGATACAAGCAAACAGACAGGCAGACAGACAAGTGGGCAGGCAATGACCGTGCATGATATCGCATTAAATTTCGACAATGACAGCAAATGCGATGAGTCATTGGAAGCCTAAAGGCTTCGCTTGAAACTAGCACGTGAGGTGCCAGCACAGTGCTATCAATTCTTGACTAAATAGATTGTTCTACGTGCCTTGGACAAACCTGGAAATATGCATGCATATATATATATATGTATATATGTATATATATATGTATATACATATTAGGGATGGATTGAAAAATAACAATTCGATGAAAATTGTAGAGACTAAACGTAATGTGATAAATCGTAGCCTTTTGGTATAGTTAGTTATCATGCCAACTTTTTAAATTTCGTTCTCAAGATGTACCCCAACGAGTTTAAAAATTTGACATTTAAAAAAAATTGTCGAATCAATAAAAATTTCTGTAAATTTTACAAATGTAACACGTTAGTTGTGATTGTGTTTAAGCATTTGCTTATGACATATTTAATGACTGCATTTTGGCATGATAACTAACTACACCAAAAGCAGCGATTCATTAACATTACGTTTAGTTTCTAGACTTTTCATTTTTTTCACTCCACCCTAATATGTATGTAATTACATGCGCATATATATATATACACAATTGAGCCAATTCATATATATATATATTATGAAAATATTTACAAGTTCATACATATAAATGGCCTATTGTATATAATTATATGTTTATACATCATGTTGACGTTAGTCATGCCGCGGATTCGGTAATGATCATTGTGTAAACAATGCTAAAATTTCTGACCTGCCCTTTAGCAGACGACAGCATTTTAAATGACTAACCATAGTCAGACCTGTGGGAACACCATCGACAGTTGGTTGCGTGAAGACTGGTGACGCCCATGCATATGAGTGATGTAAATACTGTAAAATTACACTACACTGTATACTAAGTACATTGAACAACACTGCACTACGCTATTTGACGCTAGTAAACAAACTGTCCGGATGACCTCGTTGAACGAAGGAGCTAACCATCAACTGCTTAGTGCCAGCATCTACAGTCTACACTATGGCCTTCATTCTCTACTGCTGATTAGACTGCAGTATAGTTGTTTGATAATACCGCTCTATAACCAGACAGTCGATGGCTGAAAGCGTTCCCTAATCACACTGGCGTATGTTGTGACCAGACATAATAACCTTCAACAGACACACAGATAACAATAGTTGTGTGGTTAACCATTACAGCGTCGTTCGGAAAATGCCGAAGACAAAAAGCGCGTTACAATCCGGAATTTAAACACGAAGGTCGTAACCTTGAAGGTTGTACGCAGCTGGTCCAGGAGAATCCGCAATAAAAGAAAATTTAAGTTTCCATTTAATCCTTGTTACTCTTCCAGAACTTTTCCATAACTCTTCTATGACTCTTGTGTGCCTCTTTCGTGACTCTTACATGACTGTTCTTGCAATTTGCTTTGCAGATAGCGTTGTTCAAGAGACGTGTCGTCTGGCCAGCGGTGTGTTCATGGTTCGTTACGTGAACGAAGACACGACGTTCAAGACTTCAGACGGAAAGGAACACCTCATTCGACAGGGAGACCGTGTTGCCATGTATCCACCGGCCATCCACAAAGACCCGGAAATCTTTGAAGACCCTCTGGTGAGCATCTACATGCCAATTGCAAAGACCTATCCTCAATCCGCTCTTCATTCGTTCATTCATTCATTCCGAGAATTTATATAGAGGCGTAATAGCGCCTCTTCAAGGAACCTATAGTCAGAGGCGCTCCCAGCCCAGCCATACTGTTGCGTGTGCATTCTAGACTCAGGGTCTCAATATGCGATGACAGCAATACATATCAAGCACCCATTTAATTTTGGAAGTAGCTTTATGCTTAAGGATATTATGCAGATTATTGGGGTCTTTATTACAATGGATTATCTTCGGTTTTATTACGCTGCATTACATCATAGTAGATTATATTTCGTTACTCATTGAACAGTGATGGCATTTGTTTCAATCGATGTTCAAACAGGTGTTCAAGTACGATCGCTTCGTAGACGCAACGTTCTACAAGGATGGTGAGGAGATCAAGCACCCGATAATGCCGTTTGGATCGCTGTGCCCCGGAAAGCGCTATGCCCTGCTCCAGGTGAAGTGGTACATCATGACGGTCATGACCCGTTTCGATATCCACCTGCACGACGGTCAGCAGGCCCAGTACGACTACCAGTACCACGGGCACGAGGTCCTTCCGCCGGTCAAGGACGTCCAGGTCGACTTTCGTCTGCGGGAGAACTTCCCACTGCTGAGACTACATCATAGATGAACGATCTCTCCTCGCGTCCTGTGCGGGAAGGAGAGTGCGAATGGAAATCCAGCTTCAAAGTCCGACGTTCGGACTTCTTTGGACGAGTATGTGGACAGAAAGCCACCCACGAGTGACTGTGTGTGTGAAACTACGCCACCTCCGATACTCCGTAGACAGTTAGCTTCAGTTTAGTTGAGACAGAAACACGTGTTAAGTATCTACTACCAGTGAATGTGAAGGGGCCTGAGCAGAACAACGACAACCTGACTCTGCTGCTGCTGCAGGATATGTCCGGCAAGATACTGTGGCCCCTGATGCTGTTGCAGCCTACCAGTGATGTGAGTCTTCTGCCGAAAGGCACCTGTTACATTTCTGGGGTTTGAGGCTGATCGAAATAAATAATCTCATCACATGATGACCCAATGGGTCCGAACTGCAGAAGATGGAGTGTTAAACTGCTACCTCTGATATAGTTGCCTGTTATTGACTGAAATTGTGACTGCCTTAATTCGCGTGCCTAGGAACATTTGACTGTGTTAATGGAACTGTTTTCTTGTTGCACTGGGCCGTTGCCTTAAATGAGTACAGCCAACTAATAT
The DNA here is from genome assembly GCA_020284085.1 of Aporrectodea caliginosa. Classification (NCBI taxonomy): domain Eukaryota; kingdom Metazoa; phylum Annelida; class Clitellata; order Crassiclitellata; family Lumbricidae; genus Aporrectodea; species Aporrectodea caliginosa. The sequence continues at coordinate 10,425 of JACEVL010003696.1, forward strand.
GGCCTGAAACCCAGACAATTATGCATATTGTAAGAAATTACATCTCCAATTCTGACCGATCATCACCACATAATTGCAAAAACATTTTTCATGTATCTTGAGTTTTGTAATTAGTCCGGGATAATTAAATTTAAAAAAGCACTTTATGCGAATTTTCTTAATCGAGTTTTGATTTTAAATCAAATTTAAAACAGTTCAACTGTTCTAGTGTAAAATATTAATATTTTAAAATTATTTATAAAATTCCCCAATTTCTGACAAAAATTTTAAAAACCCCTTTCAATTTCCATGTCCTTAAGTTTTTTCGTATTATAAAAGTTTTAAATTTTTTAAACGGAATTTAATTTTAACAATCCATTTTCACCTGTCCTTAGGTATTTTTAATTTTAATTTATTTATACACCGTCCCTATTGCTGTAAAAATAAGGGACCTTTCTTTTTCCAGGAAGATTTTCTTTTAAAAATTGTTTCCCTAATTTTTCGACTTCAATTTTTAGTAGCATTTTGTCTGAAAAAAAACGATCGAAACATATCACAATTACACTGCATACCGATATTTTCTGGACTGCAATATCACCAATTTCAAATCTGCAGGATTTATAGCTTTACTTTTTTTACTTTTTTATTTTTTTTATGTCATTGCCTTCCGAGTTGTGTTGTCTTTGTGTAGTTCGTTTATTTCAGTTGTCGAAGATTTTGAACCTGTTTTTGTTTGTATGTTAACTGCCACTGTTAGGTCATTTTAAGTTATAACTGCTGCTACAAAAATTTAGCTAAAATCTGCAACCGTTCTAAATTAGCTGCTATTGTAAACTATTTGCCCCCGTTTATAAGCTGTAATTATATTATGTTGTCAGTTAGCCATTGCAGTTGTAAGCTAACTGCTATGTTGTAATTTAACTGCTGCTATTATAATTATCTATTGCTGCTCCTGCTGCTGTTGTAAGTTAACTGCTGCTGTTTTGTTTCAACTGCTGATTGTTTTGTGTGTGTAGAACTTAGTTTGGATCTCAGTTTTTTTGTTCGCTGTGTCGCTCTTGTGGACAGTGAAGAAGTTGTAAATGGTTTTAGATGGCCTGGCTTGCCAAAGGGATATTTATTAAAATCGTTTGTTTCATGTTGCCAAGTGTCGACTTCGTTGGATGGTTAAGAGCGCTTTCAAGTATATTTAAAAAATTTTTTTCTTACAAAAAAATGGGCTTCTCTAACCCCCCCCCCCTACTGCTCAAAATTTTTTTTACACTTTTGTGCCTCTGACAGGAGGAGGCGCTGTCTAAAGGTTAACGGTACGTCGCATAAACTTAGCAAGTGAAGGAGGAATATTATGCGGCACTTTTGTCTGAGCTTTAATCTTTTACGAAGTTGGCACTTTGTGTTTCTGTCGAATTTAATTGTAGTGTTCTAGTTTTTTGCAAAGCTTTAAAATTAAAGTTGTTCTGCTTGTTTTAGTGAACGATGTAGTCTAAATCTGCAGTTATATAGGTTCAAATTGTGGTCTTCTGTGCTCTAATCCCATGTTAACATTGTTCTATTTTCAGACTGCAAGGTTTATCCCTTTTTTTAGTGCACCTAACTTAGCCTATTTATGCCGTATCCCCTTAAATATTTATCATAAGAAATGTGAAAACTCTCCGTTGCTGGATGAATTTCACTGCATTTTCGATAGCATTTTAGCCGTTGATCACCCCCAGTGGCACGCATGCAATCCCCTGTAGATTTTGCTTGATGCATTTCGACCTGAATTTGTCTTTCTTAAATTCGGAACTTGAATTGATGTCTTGAAGCAAGCTTATTTCCAAAATCTTTGTAGAGCCTATTTGCACCTCTTTCTTTTCGTTTAACC
>JACEVL010003697.1:0-11415 GCA_020284085.1 Aporrectodea caliginosa
GAAGGTCAAAAGCAGGCCTTGCTCCAGGTGTTGTCCGAGCATCGAAAAAAGTTTCCGGACCCCAAACAGTCAACGGTAACGAAATTGACCAATAAATATTTTAATGTGTTAATGATTTAATCAAACTTATATGTCTGAATAATGCTCACTAGTATTTTTCAATTATTCTATTTTTAAGCAAAACAAATTAAGGTTTACTTTATCTTACACAAAATACGAAAACAGTTTCTAATATTATCACAATTATTGTGCATACGATCCTTTTATAAAATTTGGAAAACTTGTCATCTCATGTGGCACTGTGGCGAAACTCGCCTCCTTCCTCGACGGAGAGAGTGCTTGGCTGACCCCACCAAGGGACCAGTGTGACGGAAATCTCTCTTCTCTCTGACTGGAAGCGATCTGTCGTCGGGCGGATTTCTCTCACTTCTTACCAGGATAGCGCTTCAGAAATCACCCAGTCTTCAATGTCGGCCAGGATCGGCCTCTCCGGTCGGGCAGAGGTCTTAACGGGTTAGCGACCACCGAACGTCGATTAGATGAAGAAGACGACAAGAGCCAAGTCAATGAAATCACTTGTATTAGTCAACGACAACTCAAAATGTAACTGGTTTACGACAGACGATAATACTGCACTCAAAAACGACTGACAATCACGCAACTGACTAATGACTGTCAAACAACTCTGACGGAATGCACTATTCAACTCCTGACTGCTGGCTCCCTGAGCGAACGAATGAACTCTCTGACTGACTGCTGAGCGTCTTAAGCAGCGCTATTTATACACAACTGGTCGGTCCCGGGGGGACCGGGGGGACCGGTCCCGGGGACCGGTCCCGGGGGACCGGGGGGACCGGGGGGACCGGTCCCGGGGACCGGGGGGACCGGTCCCGGGGACCAAGGCCCTCACTACACACAACCACGGCGGGGTCACAGCGTCCAATTTTGCTACAACTTTCCCCCCGCTAAAGAAAAGGGATGCCCCATCCCCAAGGAAGGAGCTTACTTACTTACCTAACATCCTACCCTAAACACAGTCATGTTAAGACTATATGCAATGTCACAAAGCACAATCAAACGATCAATTAACAGACAAAATGGGACCACTATGCTTAGTAAATTGGGCGGGCCCAGCTCCCCAATAATTGTATGCACAATGATTAACATCTCAAAAGGAATATCGCCCCGAACACCGGGTAGGTTAACATAAAAAAAGAATGTCCTATGAAAAATAAGCAATTAAACGTCAAATCTTTCTCGCCATGGTCTGGCATAAACAACTAAGAGGCACAGCATCAAATGGCTACCAACAATCTTAAATATCAGCCAAGACTGCAATTCAGGCATTCTATAAAACAATGAACTCTTCCCGTTTATCGGGTATTCAATACAGTCAAAGTTCTCTCTAAAAGTGATGAATTCTAACATCAGATTACATCGCAGATCAACAGAGCGTTAGTTTACGCATTTCAACTGCAATCGGACTTCACATTGTCACCGTTGCCATGGCAACGCTTACGTCATTTTCGCTAGGCCAATCAGCAGGCCGGTCCCGGGGGGTCCGGGGGGACCGAGGGGACCGGTCCCGGAGGACCGAGGGGGACCGAGGCCGGGCGCTATCGAAAGCGGGCCGGCCGACGTACCTCCCTTCCAGGACGCCGGAAGATCATCGGAGCGTCGTCCGAGAGAGGCATCGGGGCGTCGACAGCGTCCTCCGTCGAGTCCATTCCGCGACAGGGGCGCAGCTTGTCCACATGGACCGTCAGTGGGCGAGAGTGAGCTGACTTCTGGATGCGATAGTTCGCGGGACCGCAGCGAGCCTCCACAGTGAAAGGGCCGGTGTAGATCTTCTGCCATTTCGGAGAGCGACCTTGGTAGCGACGGGGAGTGAAATACCAGACCTGATCCCCGGAAGCAAAGTGAGCCGGGCGAACGCGTAGATCGTAGGCGCGTTTCTGACGCTCCGCAGCCACTCCCAAGTGTTCTCGCACCAGACGGTACGCAGCCTCCACCCTCGAAGCGAAGTCCTGAACGTAACTGGCATACGTGCTCGCTCTCCAGTCGGCATCCGGGACCCTCCCATAGACGAGATTCAGCGGGGCCCGTGTCTCACGACCGAACATGAGGAAGTTCGGGCTGAACCCGGTCGTCTCGTGTAGCGACGCCCGGTAGGCAGCGAGGACATGGGGCAAATGTTCCTCCCAATCTTTTTGATGGCTGCTTACCACCTTCCCAAGCATGGCATTAAGCGTCCTGTGAAATCGCTCTATGAGTCCATTCCCACTCGGGTGATAGGCGGAAGTTCGGACCTTATCTATCCCCAATAATTTACAAAGGTCCCGGAACAGATTCCCCTCAAAGTTACTCCCCTGATCTGTAAGGATCTGCAATGGTGCGCCATACCTTACGATCACATTCTCAACCAGGGCCCTAGCGACCGAAATGGCTTCCTGGTTGGCCATGGGTATTGCTTCGACAAACTTCGTAAAGTTGTCCATAACCGTGAGGATGTAGACGTTCCCTCGGCGACTACGGGGGTAGGGACCAGTAATGTCTATGCTAAGGCGTTCCTAGGGTGCCCCGCATGGTAAGGGCTACAGGGCCCTGCCGGGGAGGTAATCCTCTATGGTACTGATTGCACTGTGGACAACACTGGCAAAAGCGCCTCACATCCCGGGACCATCCGACCCAATAGGCCCGACGCCTTACCTGCGCCCGAGTTCTTCGGACACCCAGATGGCCTCCCGTGATCCCCGTATGAGCAAGTCTCATGTAGGTTTCCCGCATAGCCTTGGGTAACAGTAACTGTTCTATCTCATCCGGGGTTTTTCGATACATTACCTCCTCACAAAGATACAATTGGTCCTTTTGGTGCCAATACACCTTCACGGCTTCGTTCTCCCGCAGAATATCCACTAAGTCCGGGGCCTGGACGCCTTCCTCTAACCACAGACGTACCACCCGAAGATCGGGGTCTTCCTTTTGGGCTTTTATCAAATCCTCCTGCGAATTGGGTTCAATATCCACTGGCTGTTCCACGACTGCCTCGGTAACTGCAGCGATCGCACTTAAATCGTCAGCACCGCACTGCCGACAGGGCTTTCGGGAGAGGGCATCTGCATTACCATGCTTCTGACCTGGCCGATGCAACACCTGGAACTCGAACTCTGCCAATCGTTCCAACCAGCGGCTTTGCTGGCCGATGGGCTCCGGAGTTCGCTGAAGCCACTGCAAGGCGGCATGGTCCGTTCGCAGTATGAACGGGCGGCCCAAGAGGTACTGGCGGTACAGCTTTGTGAAATGAACTATGGCGAGCAGCTCTTTCCGGGTAATGCAGTAATTTCGCTCTGCCGTTGATAGCAAGCGACTCCCATAGGCGATTACCCGCTCCTCACCATCAATCCTCTGGGATAGTACGGCCCCTATGCCAACGTCACAGGCATCACAATCCAGGACGTAGGTACCCTCATCCTTAGGTAAAGCTAAGACAGGTGTGGTCGTCAGAGCGCGCTTCAGAAGTTCAAACACCTCCTGACAGGTGTCATCCCACGCAAACGCTCTACCCTTTTTCGTCAGTGCGAACAGAGGAGCAGCCAATACAGAAAAATTGCAAATAAACCTCCGGTAGTACGAGCACAGCCCGAGAAAAGAGCGCACATCCCTCAGTCGTTGCGGAACCGGCCATTCCACAACCTCGCGGATCTTGGACTGATCCACGGCTACTCCATCTTGAGTCACTATGTGGCCAAGGAAGCAAACGGCCCTGCGCAGCAAGCGACACTTACTGGGCTTCAATTTTAAGTTGGCCGACCTCAATCGCTCAAACACCTTACCCAACCTCTGCAAATGTTGCTCGGGCGTATTCCCGAAAATGATTACATCATCGAGGTAGACCAAGCAAATATCAAAGTTGAGTCCGGACAGGACAATGTCCATCAACCGTTGGAAGGTTGCCGGCGCATTGCAGAGCCCGAAGGGCATCACCTTCCATCGATAGATACCTCGACGCGTAACGAACGCGGTCTTGTCAGCGTCCCTAGAGTCCATGGCCACCTGGTGGTAACCACTCCTTAGATCTAAGGTACTGAACCAGCCTCCACCGGAGAGGGCATCCAGACATTCATCGATTCTGGGAAGCGGGTAGGAGTCCTTCCTAGTTCTTTCATTTAACTGCCGATAATCTACACAGAAGCGGAGGGTCCCGTCCTTTTTACGGGCCAAAACCACGTTAGCCGCCCACTCGCTAACGGCGGGTTCAATCGTCCCAGATGCTAACATGCTATCCAGCTGCTCATCGATGGCAGCCCTATGAGGAAGTGGTTGGCGCCGCAGAGGCTGTCTTACGGGACCTGCATCTCCCGTATCGATCCTATGAGTGGTCACATTCGTACGGCCGAGATCACCTTCCCTTACCGAGAAAACATCGCTGAATTCAGTCAAAAGTTCCCGCAATTGCTCTCGGGTCTCGGGCGTAACTTCCTCCGGGAGATCAGCTAATAACATTTCGCAAGGAACCGCCTCACCAACCGGCTCCTGGCCTTCTTTCCGTGTTTCCCTATACTCAACCTCAACAGGGTGCAACCCTCCCAGGAGTTGGTCCTTGACTAAACTAACAGGATCCTCGGTCAAATTAACTACCCGGACCTGGGTCATTCCGGCGTCATCGCCTACCACAACCCGTGCGAGATGGACTCCAGGACTTATTTCCTTAGCATCCGTCATCCAGGCCGGCGCTACGGACGACAAATCCTCAAACAAAGTTTTTACAGGAACATCAAACTGGCACTTGGGCGAAACCACCACATCTTCAGCGACAATCACCCTACGGCACCACCCGGCTCCATTACCCCTTACAAGAGAGATGCGTTTACGGCCAATAAACAGAGCCCCAGTCCCAAAACCTAGGCGGCAGCGGTGCTCCCTCAGCCAATCCATACCCAGCATGGGGTCGGCTATCTGGTCGGACACCAGAAACGAGCTGGAAATTTCAAACCCACTGCGGACCTTAATGGGAACCCTTATCTCTCCCAGCACTCGTATATCGGACCCATTAGCAGCCATCAAATATCGGTCACAGGGACGGATCTCTAACCCCAGGACAGTAGAGGCAGGTATTAGGCTCACCTCCGATCCCGTGTCAATGAGGCAGAGCTGCGAGCGTCCGTTGATCGTCCCACGGATGTAGACAGCGTTGAAGGTTGCGCGGTTGGGCACTCTTGGATGGGTCGTGTGATTGGCGGCCACCGGATCCGTTGGCGTCGAAGTCTGAGTTTCTGTTCGGTCGCGGTCGCGGTCGGGCGATTGTGGGCCCGGCGCGACTGGCGGCAGTTGCGAGCGTAGTGGCCGGGTTGGCCACAGTTGAAGCAGGTCAGCTCCCGCCTGGAACTCCCTGAGTTGCTGGCGTTGGCGTCACCGGGGCGACTGTCTCGGCCCGGCTCTCGGTTGCGGTCTCCGGGGCGAACGTCTCGGCCCGGATCTCCATCAGTCCGCGTACGACCTCGCAGCTCCCGGAACTGTCGGTCGAACTTTCCTTCGAACTCACGTTGCCAGCGGCGTTGCTCTTCCCTCTGAGTTATCAGAAACTGGTTCAATTGCGCCTGAACCTGGTCACTGACGTCGGTCTCTCGAGTGCCTCGCACCCGGTTCGGCGGTCGTCTTCGGTCGTCTCGGTCATCAGGTTCCAGCGGTCTTCTCCGGTCGTCCAGGTCCATCGTGCTTCGGTAGGCCTCCAGACGAAGCGCCGCCCGGTAGGCTTCATCAAGCGACTTGGGTTCCCGCTCACGAACTTTGAGCGAGAGCTCCCGATCCCTCATCGCCTCCAGGAAAGCGTCTTTGGCGATGATCTCCGTGGTTTCGTTGGCGGGGACCGGATAGGCAAGCACCACCAGCCGACGAATCTCGTGAAGGAGGTCGGATAGGCTTTCTCCGGCGCGCTGGCGCCGATAGTAGAGTTGCGTCCGGAAGGTCTCGGCTTGGCCCTCCGTCCCATAACGTTGACGCAGCCGTCCCACCAACTGTTCGTAAGTCGCATCCGGCTGGGCCCCGAAATCCCAGAGCAGCTGAGTGGCGGCTTTCTCCAGTGAGCAGCGGAGGAAGTCGATCTTGTCCGAGGCCGTCCATCGGTTGTGCCTCGCACAGACCTCGAACTGGGATAGGAATGATTCAAGCGAGCCTGTCCCATCGAAACGCCCGGGTTTCATCTGCATCGGCCGGTTCTTCAGCAGGCCGCCGACGCCCTCAAGCAGCCCTGGAAGAATCTCTGGCTCGTCCTTCACTTCCCGGCTAACAGGTTCTGTAGATCTCCTTCGGTCGATCGGCTCCTTCGGCTTCGGCTCATCAAAGCCAAAGTCGTCTGGCAGGCTGTTCCGGTCCGGCTTGATCTCCATCGGTCGTCTTCTCTCGGCGGGCGTGGAGCTTTCAGGCTGCAGGACGTCAAAGTCGACCAGCGAGTAGATGCGTGTGTCGTCCTCGTCTCCCATCGGTAATCAGCGTTCTGCGATCGTCTAACACCCCACTTCGCGGGTACCACTGTGGCGAAACTCGCCTCCTTCAACTCGACTGGGAGAGAGTGCTTGGCTGACCCCACGGCAAGGGACCAGTGTGACGGAAATCTCTCTTCTCTCTGACTGGAAGCGATCTGTCGTCGGGCGGATTTCTCTCACTTCTTACCAGGATAGCGCTTCAGAAATCCCCCAGTCTTCAATGTCGGCCAGGATCGGCCTCTCCGGTCGGGCAGAGGTCTTAACGGGTTAGCGACCACCGAACGTCGATTAGATGAAGAAGACGACAAGAGCCAAGTCAATGAAATCACTTGTAATGTAACTGGTTTACGACAGACGATAATACTGCACTCAAAAACGACTGACAATCACGCAACTGACTAATGACTGTCAAACAACTCTGACGGAATGCACTATTCAACTCCTGACTGCTGGCTCCCTGAGCGAACGAATGAACTCTCTGACTGACTGCTGAGCGTCTTAAGCAGCGCTATTTATACACAACTGGTCGGTCCCGGGGGGACCGGGGGGACCGGTCCGGGGGGACCGGGGGTCTCGGGGGGACCGGTCCCGGGGGACCGGGGGACCGGTCCCGGGGGACCAGAGCCCTCACTACACACAACACGGCGGGGTCACAGCGTCCAATTTTGCTACAGCACACCTTAATGATGGAATATCTTTATCATATTTTGCACACTAATTTACTTTGTCAAAAGGAACATAACCTGCGGCTGTCCCATCAATTTACTAAAAATAATTTTTTCGATCACCACCCTAATCAGGATCTACGTCACTGAAAGACAGTGTTCTTCCGCTGATGACTAAACCAACTCCATTGGTGTAATCCGCCACCTTTATCTGCTACAACGACGAACTGCTTAGCTCAAAGACAAGGCAGAGATACCTCAGGCGGCAATATCAGCGTCGCGTCGTCTTCTCCTATCGGAGCTGTTGGTAATCAACGTTCACTGCCATTGTCAGTGAAGTGCATTTAAAATATCTATCTTATTTTCTCTTCTGTGTTCTTTAACTTCTTATGTGGCGTTTCACTGGAAAACCTCACGTATCCGTAATTGTGCTTCTACTTGCTTACCAACAAACTTCGGCATTTCGAAAGAACCAAACCAAAGCCTTTGGAGCTATGATACCTGGCCCAAAGGTTGAAAAAGACCAGCTGAAAGCTCTCGCTACAGAGGAACATGACCGCCCAACGCCCATTGCATATCTACCGTTGGATGAGCTCATAATAGAGACAGCTGGCAGCGTGTTGTGGAAGCGACAACGCTCCACAGAGTGGACACACCGCAGTTGTTGTTGATTATGATTGTGGTGGTGATGATGATGACGCGTGTGTATGATGACGACGACGACGATGACGACGGTGATGATGAGCGATTGGTCATCGAGCAGTGCACTAAGCAGCGCAGTGAAAGGAGAGGACCAAGGTCCGAACTAGGCGAAACATCACAGCCAAAATCTACAGTCAAAATAGCGAGCATTGAATAAATTCCTTGGCATGGGTAAACTGAGCGCGAAGACGCAATTAAGAAGCAAACCGCTGAGTGTAATATTCTAGTTTTAAAATCAGTCTCCAAAATGGTAAAGAAATGTGTCATGATCGACATTTTAAAAGGCAGGGAACAGGACGAGAAAAAAAAGGGCGGCAACCTTTCCTTTATTCATGGGACGGATCACGTGATAATAGACTGGGTGGTGAATAAGTCCTAACGTATGTTTCGTGTGAAATTGAGAAATTTAGGAGATTTGCCATTGCATTATACTTGCAAGCAGTGCGGCATCAGTTTAATGGTATTTACCAATGACTGACTAGGAAGAAGGTACAGTAGGGTGTTCCCATCCCTAATGGAGAATTTTCATGTATATCTTTTCTAATCCTCCAACCAACCATTTGGTGATAGCTTATATGGAGACTCTAGAGCCAAAATATTTTGAAGATTGAACAATATTTAGGACTTGCACAAACCAGTTGAAATTCTGTAAAAGTGCATTTTTTCGTTTTTAACCAATTATTCTTAAATTATGCATTGGAAAAGTTTTTGCAAATCAGCAAATGTTTCAAGACCACCTGGATGATTAGTTTAACAGTGCTCCCTAATAAAAATTGAGCAAGAGCATTTGTTTTGGTGGCACAGCGAGAAATTGTTGGAGAGAAACAATAGCCGTAGTAGATAGAAGCCTCGCACTCAAGAAAAAATGCGTGTTGAGGCTTAAAACAACTGCAGCAAATCACTCAGTGGAGACAAAACACGCAGAACTTTTGTGAAATCATCACTACCACCAGAGCTTATATTCAGGAAGGTAATGATTATTGTAATGGATTATTGTCAGACGGCAACAGTTTTACCTTGTCACCTGATTCTGAGGAAGATCCGTGAATTTCAGAGCCGATAGTGATATATAGGAAAGGAAGGCTGCTCAAGTATTTCTGCAATGGCTTCATCAGTACAGATCCAGGATGATCTGTATCCTGAGTTCCAACATTTAACACGCCGCACATCGTCTAAGAGATCATGCTGGAGAGGATGATTTGCAACTATTATGTTTCAAAGTCTCCTGCAATAGAACTGTTTGGCCATTTCAAAGATTTCTAGCAACGAATAGATCAATCTTCTTTTTCATTCATTCCGGAGATTTTTCCACAGTTCTTGACGATGAAACGTATGACATCCATTATCGCTCCATGGAAAACAGTGTCATAGAGTTTGGAGTAGCACAGCTGGAACAATCCAACCGCCAGATGACTATCGTGAACTGCTGGAGCTGTCGATTGCTTTCTTTAATTGAACGTCTCACAGTGGAATCCATTTCTGATATCCAGCAGCAATTCACCGTTCCCGCTGGATGGCCAGAACCATTAACTCCATGATACTGTGGCTATTCCGCAAACAGTATGAACCATTGCATCTAGTGTCCTCCGAATCCCGGAAGTCGTGTGGCCCCTAATATCACAAACAAATAAGGAAGCATCTCAGTGAGGCCTGTCTCTCATTGGCTGCTGTGTAATGTGTGTGTCATATACTGGGTCAGAGCCCATCATCTGCAGCTGCTCCAAGAAATTATCTGTCCCCTTGCTTTGTAGTCTGCCTGCATACCTTCACATGGAGGTCGCAGAAGCTGCAATCGCAGTATTTGGTCGCCAATTAATTACACTGGACAACAAATTTTACCTTTTTTTTTGCTTCCTAAAAACTTTAGCTGTTTTATATAGATTTTGGCACGCTGAATCCAGTGGTGTCGTCAGAATTTTTGTATCACGTAAGGTTTTGAGAAAAATGGTTTGCAAGATTTTAAAAGAAATGCCCAGAAATTTACTTAGTGCATACATTTATTATGTACTGTTATTATTGTTTGGACATTTTAAATCTGAACAGCCGCTGATTTGCGTTTGTATTCAATATCAGAGGCCTCTCTGATCAATGTCAAACAGTCATCAGCCAGCATTCTAATGCTCAACACACCCTGGAGTCGTTTCTCCATTGTGGCAATGTACTGATGTTCGCCATGTTAATCGCTGACATCACACAGATTTGCTGGAAAACATCCAGACGGGAATTAAAGAATTGCATTTTAGTACCAACCATCAGATGCAATGCGTGAAGTATCTTTTCAACCAACTGAATATAATTTGGTGATTTGTTATTGCCCAGAAAGTTAGCATCCTTCAAAGACTGCTACACAGTTAATTAAATTTTATTCAGGAGTTCGTCAAAGCGACTGTCATTCATCAGTTCTCTTATCTGTGGACCAGGAAATATGCCTTCTCATGTCTTGGCTTCACTTATGCGAGGAAACTTGTCTCTTAAGATTCGTGATCCATTTCCCCTCTTTGTTCAATGCCTTGACAAAGTTCTTCACTAGTCCAAGCAAGAAAATCTTACTGGGTTCAACAAGTGGTTCGTGATAAACTTTCCTTTGGCGTGGTACCAAATGTTTACGACGTGGCCAGTGGGTAGCGGGAAACTTTAGCATGACTGACCCACTCACAAATGAAACAACAATACCTCGTATATCCTAGCTGCATCAAACAAGAAGCTGAAGAAGTGCTACAAATTTCAAATCACCACGCAGTTAACAGTTGTGCCTACTGACTGGATAGCTGACAGTAACAGTTTATATTATTAGTTCCTTGTGCCAACAGACTCCAGCCCTGAATCTGAGAGCACAGCAATTCCGCTTGATCCTTTCACGAATTTCAGTCCCTGACTAGGTTATTAAATTTTAGCTCAGGTTGGGTTATCAAATGAGGCTCACGGCACTGCAGTGGTTTGAAATCAGGATCAATACAGTGTTCTGTTCCCTTTTTCACATTTTCAGCAATGTCTCCGATGGTAAAACAGCCCGTGGATTGGGTAGACCTACAGGAAGGCTGTCATCATGTGGTAGTGGTCTCAGTGCCGATGGAAGATTAGGATATTAAATATTGGTTTTTTGCTTTTGGAGGAATGGTCAAAACATTTGTCAAAAAGAAGCAGCAGTTTGAAACATGATTTTTGCTACCTTCATATCATTGGAGTAGCAAACGGCATAGACGGCCGATGACCATGCTCTGAGATTGACTGCGCAAGATGTGCAACAAATTTTAGGTACCCAACCTTTATCCTGATCGCCAACTTAATATCCAAAGTACAGTTCATATGCTTTCTTAACACGGGAGAGTCATCGCCTTCTTTTGAGATTTTTAAGTGAACTCGCCGTAGTTGTAACACAACGGCTGTTGACGCATATAGCCGACGATACATTTCGCTCAATTTGCTACTCTAACGTTTGAAAAAAAGAATATATTGCCATAATGGTGAACCCACATTATATTTATTCTTAAGTAGGGTCCTATGCTCCATGCTATTTATGCCTGTTGATCATGATCATGAACATACGTACAAACTGACATCAACGT
>JACEVL010003698.1:0-20533 GCA_020284085.1 Aporrectodea caliginosa
GAAAAACAATTGAATAAATTCAGCAAATCTGATATTCTTGGTCGTTGGTTCGTCGAAAATTACATATTATCATTCATACGGAAGCATTCCGAAGTTACAAGTACAAGGAATGGAACGCCAAATTTAGTACATTACGTAGTAGCTCTCCTTGAATTTCGGAAAGCGTGTAAATCAGAATCGCTGGACTTCTTGTTTTCTGTTAGATTGAAATTTTCTTACGAGGATCGCCGTATTGCATTTAGATGTGGGTTGCGTTCAGGACTCGGCCACTTGTCAACAGTTGGATTCCATACAAAAAATCTTTTAACGAATACACAGCTTGGAAGGACAATTCTTCCAACAATAGAGAGCGTCTTATGTCTAGAATACTATGACAATTTACTGTATATTTTGCATACTGCACATGGAATAAGTGTCAGAGAAATTTCATGGGATAGTGATCTCTTTGCTGAGTTTGTCAAAGAAATTTCAAAGAAATCTAAAATCGTAAGGTCTCAGTTTCATAACTTTCCTAAAGCCTACAGTAGCACAGGGTTATCAGTTTAAATTCCTACGCGCTCAGAATCTGATGATAAATTTAACTGGATCAAACAGCCGTTCAGAATTTCAACTATTGCATTTTATGTCACAAGAATATCTTAGAAAAGCTTTAGGGTCTGATGATTATATATACAACGGCATTACTCCTGCAGCTATGGTCTACCTAGCTGCTCTCCATTTTGCCATCATCAGAAAACGAAACAGTGATAGACCTTGTGCTCAGCAGTTCTTGACGTGCATAGGACAACCCACACAGAAAATGAAACATTGAATGCAGGTTGTTTGTTCTTTATTGACGATGTTGTTAGGATCGTTGGATTTTATCTGCTTTGCAAGAAAATCAATGAAAATATGCATCTTTACATTGGGAGACAGATTTATCTCGATCTTCGTCTTACAGCAAAGATAGTTGCTTACTATTTGACGGTTGCATCTCATGAAAGAATTTCTAAACAATTTGCTTTTGATTCCTGATTTGACCACTTCGGTATATCCTTTCGACCATTTTATGTTGGCTTCTGCGAACGCAAAAGTCAGGCATTTTGATGAACTCGTGCATCTTGCTTGAAAGCTCTCAGACAGTGTCGTATATCGCAGAACGGATTCATTGACAACAACTGTGCCTTCCAATATGGATTCTTTGAGAATTAAAGAAACAGTAATTGGTGTTCTAACAGAGTGTGCTTTAGAACATATAACATCATTTTATTATGTGATACTCAGAGACTTTGGCATCCAGTGCAACACAGCTGACTGCTATCGTGCTTTGTATCTTTACAAGTGTCATCAATACGATGAAGTGTTGCTTTTATGTGAGCGAATTCTTCATGAGCCTGATCTACAGAGCGAGTTGCAAGAGTTTGGATATGCGAATGTTTTTGCTGTTGCCACCGCTTAACTCTTTTTTCGACAAAGATGCACGGTCGTTGCGTGGATTTTACACGCTTTTACAAGAAGAAATTCTCAATGAGCCTGATCGGCAGACGGCTTAAGTGAATTTGCATTTGCGAATGTTTTGGTGATGCCACCGTTTTACTCGTTTTTGTCTTTGGTAGGATTGCATACGCTCCTTCATTTTTTATCACCCCTGAATGATGATTTACGCTTTGATGGAGCAGTTTTTTCACCACGGTATGCACTTCAGCTCTCTTCTGAAGCATCACACCGTCAGAAGCTAATCATTTTCTTGGAAGACATTTCATTGCGAGATATTTGAAACTAAGATGCTGTAATATCGACTGTAATTATCCGTATGTTGAAGCAATAACTGAATTTGCTGCCCAGAAACCGAATTTTCCGTTTGAACGCATCATTCGCAGATTCCTTCTACGGAAGCTTCGTATTAACAAAGCATAATCCAAAAGTTTAATTGAACGAATTTTGAAATTCTGTTTTTCATGTGAAAGACTTAAACGTACTTCTACGGTATCATCGCGTGCTTTGATATCGCTGTTCTAATGTAGACACTTGGAAGTTGAAATCGACCAACTTTTCTTGTGACTGCGCAAATTCAAAACTCTGATGGTCAAATCTTTATTCCTAATACGTTATCCATTTTCATCGTATTGATAAAGAGTGGATCCTGCGACACAGGGAGGAAGTGCACAGCATTAATATAATTATGGCCGAAAAACTCTGCATGTGGTTCTCACCTGTCAGCGCTCGGCGAATCTGTTTCAGCTGGACTCTAAATAAAATATATTATATATAATTATATATATATACAGGGTGGGCCAAAAAAAGTAACCCCCTACGCATTTTGCTGAAATTTCGGCCAAAAGTAAGAATTTTTAAATCACGTCGTACAGGCTTAAAGGTAATTCATATCTACGTATAATTGAGAAATTTCACCTAAAATGTTCAAGCAGAACAAAAGTTATATTCCTTTTAGTCAGTCCACCCACTCGTTTTTGATGTTTGAAAAACGTAACGCACCAAAAAGCAACAAAAAATGATTTTACTAAGTCACTTCTCAAATAATTATTATCAAACAAACTTGATAATATTGCCAGATACATATTATTATTACTTAGAAAAGAAACGGGGTACCAGCGTCTCCTGCACGTCACTGTGACGTCACTTAGCAAGAAGACGATCAAGTTGGTAAATAAAGAATTCTTCAGATTAATAATTGTTTTATCGAAACAATGAAATTGAAATTTCTAAAATATCAAGATGGCCAAGGTGTCAATGACAGACAAAATGCGTATGCAGACACTTCATGAGCAGGGTCTCTGATGCTAAAGGCTAAAGATTCTAATCGCCGCTTGCCCTGATAAACAGTGGAAGCTGAGTATGCCTACCGTTAAAAATATGCCCCCGCATTGCATATGTAAGGGGATCGGCTCTGGAAATTCGTAAAGGCAGCGGAAGGTCGAAATCTTCCGCACTCCAACAAATGGATAATCACGTAAGGGGAGCTATGCTGGAGAAATACCACAATCTGCGACCAAAGCCATAAAACGATAAGAGAATTGAAGGTCGCATTGAAGTTGATGTGGGAAGATTTACCTCTGGAACCCATCAACAAAGACATCAAAACTTTACAAAAGACTAAGAACATGTATGGGTACTGGTGGTGGACACACTGAACTCAAGTTGTGAAACAATAATCAAGTTTGTTTGATTACAATTATTTGAGAAGTGACTTAGTAAAATCGTGTTTTTGTTGCTGTTTTGTTGCGTTACGTTTTTGAACCATCGAAAAACAGTGGGTGGACTCACTAAAAGTGATATAACTTTTGTTCTGTTTGAGGGTCCGTTTTGGTGTAAATTTGGCCACTATACGTAGATATGAATGACCTTTAAGCCTGTAAAACGTGATTTGTAAAATTTTTACTTGTAGCATAAAATATTAGCAAAAATGCGTAGGGGTTATTTTTTTTGGCCCACCCTGTATATATAATTATGTATATATATATAGAATGTATATATATGCTGGATATATATAATATATATATATATATATGGCGCAATAAATTCTTCAACAATTCAAAAGTCACTGCTTTGGCAATGTATTGTTTCCAATTTCGATGCATTCTTAGAATATGCTATAGTTACATTATATTATGTCACGTTTCATCACGATCCAAGACGGTGCGCAATGTCTGAAAAGTGAATGCCTTGGAAAACAGTTCCTGAGGATAAATCTGTGAATAATTTCCGGTGCCCAGTTGTCCAACGCTGAAATGTGTAGGAGCACAATGCGGGTTTCTGGCTTAGAGATGACAAGAACAATGATATTTTATCCTTTCGCACGTTATGATGACGGATTGGGCCATTCTAGATCATTGCGAATGATTATGGATATAAATCCACGCAAGCAATAAAAATGCCTTGGTAAGAAAGGCCTGTCGGGCGGTTGAGGGAAACTTCCGTCTGCTGAAATTCTGGCATGTTCTTCTTAAACATGGCGCTTACTATTAAATTCAAGTTTCTCTTAACAGCTCTTTCAAAATGCTGTCATGTTTTGCTCTATGTTACATAGGTTGCCCTACCCAGCGGGACTATGGTCCCTTTTGGGCTTCCCCTTTTGGTATCCATTGAACATTACCCAAGTTAAACAATTAGCCTATGAAGATTTTATTTGTTCAATGTAGGCTACCCATTATGACTGTGTTGTTACTTTTACTTGAACTTATGTTTACGTTCTATGAAAATCAATGAACACATTGATTGATTGATTGATTGATCGATAAACACTGATTGATTGACCAATTTAGAAGAAAGTGTAGTTTTCTTGAAAGTGATGAAAACTATAACACAAGAAACGAAGCAATCATGACAGATGTGTTTTCATTCAAAATATCTCTATTACGGAATGAACAAATAACTGATGTTCAAGACATTTGACAAAATGCTAAAATCCTTATGTTTTGATATCTTAATTTATTGCATGGTCTACACTCTACAGTGTTTTGAATCAATCTGTCGTAAAATAAAACATTTTAAAAAGATGACGACGACTTTCTCTGTTAATGATTTTGATGCAAACTATTGGTGTAGCAACAAGCATTAACCCATTTCGGACCAAAACTTTATTAAGAAATTTTTTTATGATCTGTGATAATTATTGGAACCTTGATGGCAATGTTTGAACGTAGGCTATGTATTATGTTTTTTGACTATTCTCAAATAACATATGCAAATTTGCATATGTTCGTTTTACGAACATTGGGCCAATAGGCTACTAACAACATGTGAAATATTGAACATGCATGAAATTACATTGTAACACAATAACGTAATAAAAATGGATAATTGGTGTTAAAACCGTCTTGGATGCGCTTCTTGTCAACACTGAAGCAGCGTTTGGACACAGTTGGACTCACACCGATATGGTCTGATGCTATGAACACTGGCTTGCTGTCTTTCCACAATGCCACCACGACACTTCCATTGCCCTGATATTCGATTGCTCGTCGCTGCTCTCTTCATCGCACTGGATTTCATGAGAGGGCAGTCTCACAAGCAGTTCCCCCGTATTGTCCCAATGGCAGCAAAAACTGTATCCTCAGTGTTGTGAGGAGTACCAATGAAGTGAAGAAGTTGTCGAAAGTAAGAGACACTGATGACACTGTCGTCAGAAGCTGCCAGACAGCTTGACTACCGTGGCTGTCATCCTCACCACGTGTTGATTCCTGTGTATTGATTGGTACTCCACACTCCACAGCCATCAATTTAGGGTCCTTTATTGTTTATTACACACACACACACACACACACACACACACACACACACACACACACACACACACACACACACACACACACACACACACACACACACACACACACACACGCACGCACGAACACGCACACACACAGACACACACACACAGACACACACGCACACACACGCACACGTCCATGCACACGCACACTAACACGCATATATATATAATACACATGAATATATATATATATATATTATATATATATATATGTATGTATGATTTGGTTGATGCATGTAGCTCAAGATCAGAAATATGCATATGTAAATCAACGTTGACTTGACTTGACGCCATCAGTAGCGTATTGGACCATTGTTCGTAAAACGAACATGACCATTGACCAAGATATGAAAATTTTGCGACTCCATTTATTGCAATAAAATTACGCAAATGGCATGTGCTTTGTGCTAAATATGTGCGCTTGTCAAATACCCAACAGCTCGTGCGATATCACACATCGAACCAAAACTACAAATTTTCAAACAAAAGACGGTGAACATACTGGAGTTGAGGTATTTAGCATAAGACAAAAACAGTTCAAAACTTTCAAAACAAAATTTTTTTGCGATTTATCCGACAAATCAAACCTTTCGCTTACATAAGAGCACATGAACAGAAAACTAGAGTGATGACCTCAACCAATTTTATGTCATCAAAAAATGTGTTCGTAAAACGAACATTGGTCCAAAATGGGTTAACTTAAGCAGAAGAAGAAAAAGTCTCAAAGCTAGACCCGACCACCAGGAGCACGTTACTTTGAATCAACCATTAGTGTTTATATAGGTTACTGTAATAATGTCAACCAATCAGATAAGACAGCTCTTGAGTTTTGAATATCAATTATATAATTATCCAAATATAAAAAATGTACGCGAAACAATAGATAACACTGACCAACAAATTAATATTTTTTGTTTGCTGCTCAGAACTTTAGAACTGTTCTTAGCTAAATTTGGGGCGCTGATTTCAAATATGAAATCGAAATTTGGCTAGCACGTCAGGATTTTTAGGTATACGCATAGGTGAGGTTCTACACAATTGCGAACTCTCAACTCATATTAAAAATGTATGAAGAATAGGATTTTGTGCTTGTTCTTAGCTAAATTTTGGATGCTGGTTTCAAATATGAAATCGAAATTTGGATGGCAGGTCTAGTTTTTCAGCTACGCTTCAGTGAAGTTCTACACAATTGCGAATTCTCAGCTCATATAGGCCTATACTGTAAGCGAAAGCAAAGTATCAAAACTGTATCACACAATGCCAGGCATTTGCTTTCACATTTTGTTCTTAGTTAAAATTTGGACGCTGATTTCAAATATGAAATCAAAATTTGGCTAGCTTGTCAGGTTTTTTAGGTACGCATCAGTGAGGTTATACATAACCGAAAATTAATGCGGTACATTTGCAGTATGAACTATGCGACGCGTACCTCAAAAACCTGACGTGCTAGCCAAATTTCAATTTCATATTTGAAATCAGCATCCAAAATTTAGTTGAGAGCAAGCACAAAAGCAAATGCCTCATACATTTTTAAACTGTGTTTTCACTGATAGTATGAGTTGAGAATCCGCAATTGTGTAGAACCTCACTTATGCGTACCTAAAAAACCTGACGTGCTAGACAAATTTCGATTTCATATTTGAAATCAGCGCCCAAAATTTAGCCAAGAACAGTTAAAAAGTTCTGAGTAGCAAACAACAAATATTTTTTTTGTTGCGCAGTGTTAATGTAGGCATATAAAACTTAAAGAATCCGAGAAACTTTATAACTTAAAAACTGGACGTGATAGACAAAAACGGTTTCCGGATTTGGAATCAGCATATTAAATTTAGTTAGGAACAGGTGTTAGAATCCCAACAGCAAAATGCTTGTTGATCAGTGTAATGACTGTTTATGGTATTTAAATATCTAGGGCAAGTAAAGTCTAGTATCAGTCTAGACCAGTTACTGTACTTCTATACCTGAATCAAATGATTTATCATTACTATAATTAACCTCCCACATTGAAATGCATTTGTTCTGGATTGATCTCACCCGTCGGTCAAGCGTTCTTGACCGAGTGTTAGAGCAGAGATAATATTTGCTATCTCAACCTATTTTAATAACTAACAGTCAGAGCTTAGACAAATTTTTCTATCTGTTACCTGTTACAAGTTGCGACCTGTCAGCTTGGTGTTGTGAATAAACGAAATTGATTGATTGAAGTTATGGCGTCTGTAGATTTTCTCGTATGCGATTCTTTGCTCGTTCGTTTCTCGTCGAATCGCCGTAACTGCTCCAAAAGTCAGTTTCGCTTGAACAGGAAATGTTCTTTGACTTCTCAACAATTCCGCTCTTCAGAAGATCGTCCAACCGTTTAGTTCGTGAGTATCTTCACAACTATCGACTCGTCGCTTTTAGAGTTCACACGAAGCTTGCAATACAAAGCCCGTAGCCTACATCGTCTCTTGTAGATCGACGCTTAACTCTTAATCGCTTACACATGTGTCTTATCCACCGATAGGATAACTTTACGACTCTCAGCGTCGTGCTCTTGTCCGAAACAGTGATGGGCAAAAGTTAACTAAAAAGTTGCATGTTTAACTAACTTTTTTAGTTAAGGCAGAAGTTTAACTTCAAAAAATTAGTTTATTTAAATCCAAAGTTTAACTAATATATTTAGTTTCTTCACTTGACCTCAATTTTAATTCACTGTGACAGTTACTATTTGTGATCAAATCAGATTCTATGAACAAGAAAACACTTGTGACAATTTTGCATTCGGTTTTGAAACGTCCTGTATATAATGTTGCTGTTAGAGAATTCCTCTTACTCCATAATTGATGGCATTGATTAAATATTAGACACCGGTCTTAGTGGAAAAACTAAGCGATTAAAGAAGATTAAATATTAGACGCTGAAACCTGATGCATTGTGTGAAATCCATTTTTGTTGCCACTCATTTGGCTTATAGGATAGGAAGTCATTTGTCTAATAGGATAGGAAGTCATATGACTTATAGGATAGGAAGTCATTTGGCTTATAGGATAGGAAGTCATTTGTCTAATAGGATAGGAAGTCATATGACTTATAGGAAGTCATTTGGCTTATAGGATAGGAAGTCATTTGGCTTATATATGATAGGAAGTCATTTGGCTAATAGGATAGGAAGTCATTTGGCTAATAGGATAGGAAGTCATTTGGCTTATAGGATAGGAAGTCATTTGGCTTATAGGATAAGAAGTGCAGTGTTCGTGGAAGGACGAAATGATAAACGTTGTTAAAAAGAAGCAAAAGAAATTCGGCCGAGCTCATCAACTTTGTTCCTCGCGTAGTCTTAGAAGCCAACAGCCGCTTTGGAAATCGAAACCAAACCACTATTCGACCAAGAACCCCTATTGAACCCACAAATCATTGCTGTCCAACCTTTTTGACACCGCGTGCCACCGAAGAAGTAATTTTTGAAGCCGAGGGCCGCACCAGTAAACTCAAAAGCAGCAACTAAAATTTATTGAAAATTATTAACTGTATATATTTCCTTTATTGAAACGTTAAGTTGACAAACCGCAACTTAGGACAGACAGATAGAAAGACAAACAAATGACTAATAGTCTAATTGTATTATAATTAATGATGGAGTTAGCGTAATGAATGCGTCTTGGGAACTGGATTTTTGTGTACACATTGTCAATTAAATGATAAGCCAAGTTACGAACGAATAGCTATGCAAGTAGGCCAGTGACTGTCTTTTACTTCATTTTAGCAGAAATTGCAAATATTTAGCGAGCTGCGGCGGGCCACTTAGAATCTGCCGGCGGGCCGCGAGTTGGACAGCACTGCCACAAATGATCGAGAACTCACAGTCACCCGAGAATTAAAACGAAGCCTTCTAATGGTTATAACCTTACTTTTTGCTCATTGCATGCTCATTTACGAACACGAAACATCGTTTCCGTTTGGCTACAGACTCTGTCTTTAAATTTTGATTCGGAAGCAAATGCATCAGACTATTCGCTTTTTCAATAACGACGTATCATTGTGCCAGCAATGAATGAAACCCCGTTTAAAATCAGAAACACCAACTTTTTTAGTCTCCACAACAACTAGGCTATATTAGAACCAACGGCTACTCCAAAACCCACAACTTGTAAGCAACCAACACGTGTTGTAGAAAAACCGAAACGAAACCACTATTCGACCAAGTACCACTGTAGAACCCATAAATGATCTAGAACCCACAATCACATTATCAGCCACAATCACGGTTATGTCGATAGGCCAATATCAATTAACCCTCAGGCTACCAAGGTTTTTTTGCGACATCGGCTACCAAGGGGGGGTTGAGACGACCCCCCCTGGATTTCGTGTTTGGTTTCACATATCATAACTTGTAATACAGCATTGGATTCAGCATGCATATCTGCACAGAATGGTATATTTAGTTGTAAATTATGTGAATGCACCTCGAAATTACATCACTTTTAACAACGGAACCCCCTTAATTAGCGATATTTTATATTATTGCGTACATTTTGTACTTTTTGGATAAACAAATATAAAACTATGCGTGTTTTGAAACTGATCTATGTATCCAAGATACAAACATACATCCCTACATATGTTTATATACGTATAAATATACATCATACATATAATTATATCCATACATATATATATCGGTTTACGTTGTGATGCTGTATTCAGCCATTTTCACACAGGTTACGCGTATTATTATTTATTTTGATCACTTCCGGTTTTCAAAAGACAAACATGTAAGTATGCAAATGAAGCCCTACATTCCCTCTAAAGAATGGTATATTTGTTTCTCTTCCAGGAAGATAAATGAATACGCTACAGACAAAAAACTAAGGGGGAGTGCTTGCATTCAGCCATTTTTCACGCATATTACGCGTATTATTATTTATTTTGATCACTTCCGGTTTTCAAAAGACAAACATATAAGTATGTAAATGAAGCCCTGCATTCGCTCTAACGAATGGTATAATTGTTTCTCTTCTAGGAAGAATAGTCAATAAGTTATAGTCGAAAAACTAAGGGGGGTTGTATCGACCCCTCCCCCTGGTACCTCGGGTATATCGGGTGTAACTTTTGAATGGCATGAGAATCCTCCATGATGTATGCCTCAAAATGTACGCAAATGAGCCTGCTACAGCTACCTAAAATGTCAAAATTACATTCCATATGGAACAAGTTTGCGAAGCAAAAAACCTAGGGGGGGCGTCGTTCCAACCCTCCCCTCTTGGTAGCCCGAGGGTTAAAGGAAATAAAGCATTGTAGTCCATGAAGCCAGTACAGTCTTGGAATAATGACTACTGAAGCCAGGGAATTATTCGGCTTAGAATGGAATTTGCTGAAATAGGTGACAAAAGCTGGAACAGAGTTGATTGCTATAAAGTGAAATTGTTCGTAGCTCAAGTTTATTTATGCATAGGCTTAGATAAGCTCAACGGATTCAATATTAGGTTCGATTTTCTGCATTTTATGTCTTTTAAAAAAACGTTCAAATCGAAGAAGGCAGTGCAAACTTGAGATAAAGATTACTCAAGCATTTGTTCAATGAAGCTAGAATGAAGTTGATTGGTTGGCTATAAATATGATGTGATTGTAGCCTATCTTGCGTCGAAATAAACTCTCCCCGGGAGAGTTTATTTCAACGGAGGATGAAATATTCTCTCCCGAAAACTTTGTTTTAGAATATAGTCTCCGTGGTGGAGCAATTTATTCTGAAACAGATCCGCCGGGGGGAATCAATTTCGAAATAGAGTCTCGGCGGAGACTTTTAGGGGAGACTGTGTCATTGGACACCCGCTGAGATGCATTTCTTATCTGCTCAGATGAAACAGGATATTGTAGACTATGCGGGACTGACGTTGGGTAATTTAACTCAAAATAGCTCATCTGGAAATATTAATTATACACGGAAGAAAACTTGAGGAAATTGAAGATTGCAGATCATTTGTTAAAATGTCGAAATTTAGCAGAAATTTCCAACCTGAGGAAGACAGCTATAAGTAAGTGTTCTTGCTACGTTGAGTAAAAGCGCATAGTCTCGATTTTTTTACCATTATATTTGTAAATCGCATTTAATCGCGTGAAACTCTTTACAACCGCTTCCCGTTTGATGGCGGCCTTGTCTTAATTGTTAAGCCATGAGGTCGTTTCTGTTTAACGACGCTATGTCTCAACGAAGATTTTCCGTCAACTCTTTAGGGAGTCTACTGAATTTGCCAATATGAAAACCTTCTTCAATCAATCAATCAATCAATCAATCAATCAGTGTATTGCTCCCAAATGAATTGTACATGAGATACGTTATAATCAATTCATAGCAATAGGCAACAAAATAAGACGACAATAGGGAAAGAAAAAATCCCACCAGGTAGGGGTCCCAGGTGCAAGATTCTTTGATGATGGGAGATCGAGGGAGTTGATTGCTGAGAAGACAGAATGACGTGTATAATTATAATAGGAAATAAAAGTAAACAGCAATTATTTCTGCTTAGCTAAACATTTATTTTTGCTACGTGTTCTCGTACTAGTTGTTTTGTTTTAAGTGTGGGAGGGGCTTGGCAGTTTTAATAGATACCGGTAATTGTTCCAGACTAGCGGACCCTGATATTTAATGGAAAATTTCCGTGTATTGCTTGATGTCTTAACTGTAAAATTTGCCATATTTTAATCGTAGTCCAGAAGGAATTACATTAAGGGTGTTTATAAAAGATGAATTTTTTTAAAATATTACTTGAGCGTCTCAAACGCTTTCGACTTGTTAGGATCGGATGAAAGTGGGTATTGTAGACAATACTGGTCTGACGATGAGAAATTCAATGTAGAATAGACTTTCTTCGAATATGATTATACAGTATACACTATACACGGAAGAAAGCTTGAGGGTGCGATTTAAGAGTTAAAGCTTTGACCAACTGATATTGTAGTTTTAGTATATAATGCTTATCAATAATGGTGACTCTGATTATTTCGATTAGATGGTTAGCTGAATGTAGACTTAACACTAAACATGACTAATCTGTAAAAGGTAGAATCTTAATGTTTCTGCTACTGAAATGATGATAAAGTTAATGATGACGGTAATGATGACGATGAAGATCATGACGGTGATTGTTTAATTTATGATTCCGAGGATAATGGTTAATGTTACCAATATCCCTATTCTTATTTTATGATTATTAATATTTTTTTAATAATAATAATAATAATATCATTGTCATCATCATCGTCATCATCATCATCATCATCATCATCATCATCATCATCATCATCATCAAAATCATCATAATCATCATCATCAAAATCATCATAACATCATCATCATCATCATCATCATCATCATCATCATCATCATCATCATCATCATCATCATCATCATCATCATCATCATCATCATCATCATCATCGTCATCGTCATCGTCATCATAATCATCATCATCATCATCATCATCATCATCATATCATCATCATCATCATCATCATCATCATCATTCATCATCATCATCATCATCATCATCATCATCATCATCATCATCATCATCATCATCATCATCATCATCATCATCATCATAATTACTTCTATAATTGCACTCAGGATGGATACATCTTGGATGATGGAAAATGCGGATAAATCGAATGAAGAAATTGCATCCTGGTTCATCTTTAACACTTGCCAGTTTATTCCAAAGTCGCATTCAGCTGTCTCTGATCAAATGCATAACTTTATCTGGTCCTCTTGCGTTGCACCAAAAGCGTATTCAATTTTGTGTGGCAGCCAAGCGGAGTTTCATATCCGACCTCTGATTTCATGCAACAGCGACGCAGATTATTTATTATCCAACACTAATGAGTTGGCATTCAGCGGCGACTTTCCAGTGCTGCCAAGTGATATGAGTTACCTAATGGACTCGATCAAGTGTTACAAGATTGAATCATACGACAGGTATCCAGGTTTTGTTCGATTGCGAGTTTTCGGAGAAATGAACTATAATTGGAAACATAGAAAGTACGAATTCGAGCAGGCAGCTCTTACAAAAAAATACAGAGCGCTGAATATGGCCACTATTGCAACTGAGTATGTAACTGATCCTAAATTTGGAAACAAGTACCCACACATCATTCGTGGCCCAGCAATTAAATTTCAAACAGATGATGATTTTTTATATGGATTTGATGTCGTCCGAAGTGTGCGGTGCCCACACTGGTCCAGGGAAGCCCAAGATTGGCCTCAACGACGTAGAGGTTATGGATGCCCAACAACTGCTACAATATCGGAAGTTGTAGAACATGGTTGTCATGTTGTATACGTTCAGCATCGTGCTTGCAGAGACGATAACCAACAGTGGAGAATTTCATTTTCTGTCGCAGAAGTAATTTTACTCCAGAGTTGGACTCAAATTCAGCAGATTGTCTACCATTTACTGCGCTTCTTCGCCAAGAGAGAATTAATACAAAAGGATTGTCCAAAAGAAGATGAGGTTCTCTGTACGTATCACTTAAAGATTCTGATGCTATGGACCTGTGAAGAGATGTCAACGGAATGGTGGAATTCTTCTACTGTTATTGCGATCTGCTGTGAGTTGCTAAATAAGCTTTCAGACTGGCTAAAGAGGAAATACTGTCCGAACTATTTCATACCTGAGGCAAACTTATTTTATGAGTTCACGAGCTCCACAATTCTTGACAAGACTGAAAAACAATTTAATAAATTTTGCAATTCTGACATTCTTTGTCAGTGGTTCGTAGAAAATTATATATTGTCATTCATACACACACATTTCAACGTCGAAAGTTTAAAGAATTTGAGACCAAAGTTTGTGCATTACGCAGTAGCACTCTTTGAAATTCGGAAAGCGCGTGAATTACAATGGTTGGAGGAGCTGTTTTCGATTAGATTTACACATGCTCACGACGATTGCCGTTCTGTATTTAAACATAGGTTACGTTCAGGACTGGGTCAGTTCTCAACAGTTGGATGTTACCTGAAAGATATTGAAACGAAACCCGGTAGTAGCATGACACTAAATCCAGAAATAGATAACGTCCTATGTTTTAGGTATTACGATAATCTACTGTATATTTTGCATACTGCATATGGGATAGGTTTGGGAGAGATTTCATGGGATACTAGGCTCTTTGTTGAATTTGTCAAAGCAATTTCGACGCAACCTAAACTCGTAAGGTCTCAGTATCATAACTTTCAGGAAGTGTACATGTACACAGCACAGCGTGCTCTGGTTGAAATCCTGCGCGCTCAGAATCTAATGGAAAATTTAACTGGATCAAACAGTCATTCAGAATTTCAATTACTGTATCTTATGTCAGAGGAATTTCTCAGCAAAGCTTTAGCGTTTGACGATATTGAATCCAACGTCGTCGCTCCTGCAGCTATGTCTTATCTTGCTGCCCTCCATTTTGCCACATCAGAATACCAACCAGCAATGCGCTTATGCTTGTCAGTTCTCTTAGATCAGACTTCTCCAAACGAGAAGGAACCACTGAATGCAGGTTGTTTGTTGTTTATTGACGATATCGCAAGGATCGTTGGATTGTGTGTGCTTCACAAGAAGATTACTGACAATAACCTTAATTACATTGGCAGACGGCTTTATCTTGATCTGCGTCTTTCACCAGAGGTGTTTGCTCATTATTTAACTGCATTATCTGCCGAAAGAATATCTAAACATTTGGATTTTGATCATAATTTCCATGAATCAGCATTTCCGATGGACGAATATGTGAACACTATAATAAAGTCGAAATGCATTTCTTCGATGAAGTCAGGTGTTCACTTCAATGCCATAAAACAGATCGTTTATCACAGAGCAGATCCACTGACAGAATTCGGGGCGAAATCATTGATAGTTAAAGAAAAACTATGTGAAGTTCTAATGGAATATGCTTTAGAAAATATGAAATCATTTTACAGCGTGATACAGAAAGTCTTTGGCATCAAATGCAACACAGTTGACTTTTATTGTGCTTTATATCTTTACAAGTGTCGCCAATATGATGAAGTGTTGCATTTATGTGAACGAATTCTATGTGAGCCTGATCTGCAGTGTCTTTTGCAGAAATTTTCATGTGCCAATGTTTTGGTGATGCCACCGATTGACTTGTTTTTCGAAAGAGACATACAGTCGTTGCTTGGATTTCACACACTATTTTATTATCTATCACCTCTGAAGGACGAAATGGAAAGAGTTGAGATGCATGTAACTGACAAGTCAACCTTTGAACACTATTTTGTTCGAACTGTACGCTTTCAAAGGATGGATCTCACAGCAGCATTTCTTACCATGCATTACTACGTTAGATGTAATTATTTTCTTGGAAGACATTTTCTTGCAAGATATTTGAAAGTCAGATGTCGCATTGACTGTAATCTTCGATATAAAGATGCAATGGCTGAATTTGCAGCCCACAAAACTAATCTACCGTTTGAACACATCATTCACAGGTTTCTTCTACTAAAGTTTCCCGTTACTAAAAATATCTAATAAAATTGTATGAATGTCCAATGACCGAATTCTGCTTTCGTGGGAAATGTGAGATGTGATGCTAAAGACTGAAACTTACTTCTAAGGTAGCCTGTTATGGCGTGCCCTGTCTTAGGACAATATCGTCGTTCTAATTTGGAGACTTGCTGGTAAAACTCCCTACCTTCCTTTTCCTTGCGGGGTTTCAAAATTCGGCTTGTAGAATATTTAGACCATATCTGTAATCCTGTTTCATCTTAGTGAACAGGAGGTCGTTCCCCCATTCTTGGCCTGCGCCACAAGAACAATTTGGCCCCAAAACTCTGAATGTGTTTCTCACCTGCCGGCTCATGCAAATATTTTCCAGCCGAAGTTGCATAATACCTCACTGCCTTGGAATAAAGCGCCTTAGGAGAAGCCCGTGGATAACTTCCACTACAGAGGTCACCAACACTGAAATGTATGGGTGCACAATGCGTCTTTTCTGGCTTAGAGATGATCCAAAACGAAGATATTTGATCAATTTGCACGTTATGACAGATTTGGACTATGCTCAATCACTGCGAGTGATTATGGATACATATCCAAACAAGCAAAATACAGACCTTGGAAAAAAGGCTGACCTTGGAAAAGTCGGTTGAGAGATACTTCCGTCAGCTGAAGTTCTGGCATGCTCTTCTTAAACGTGGCGCTTAATATGAAGTTCATGTTTGTCTCAACACCTTTGACTCATTGGGCGATACAATGATCTTGGAAGCGATGGAATGTAGACTATGACAAAAGCAGAGATAACAATCATAACAGTTGAATTTTCATTCGGTAAAATAGCTCTGAAGGAGTAATAGAATGATGTTCAAAATTCTATTCTATTCCCGATAGCGCATTGGATAACACACTGGCATACAGATCGAGAGGTACAGAGCTCGAGTCCCGTAGGGCGGACGCCGGACATGCTTTGTAGGCTGCCATTAGCGCCATGTATTGCAGGCTGTCTGTTCTATTAGTAGTTAACAATTATGTCTTCTGTCATTTTGTGTAAATTTGTGTTCTTGAGAATTGTTTCAATTGCATAATTGTACACTGTAACAGGTTGCGGTTTGTCAACTGGATTGTTTCAATAAAATATTATTATTATTATTCTATTTACGGATTTATAAAGCACCTTTCACAGTACAACCTAATCAGAGGTGCTTCCAGTGCGAAGGGCCCTCGAAAAAAGAAAAGCCTTAAGAGAACGAGCATAAGCAGTAGTACCTCTAGATAACATCATAGTACGAGTTATAGCAGGAAGGTCATTCCACAGCAAATGGCCAATAGAGGCATAGGCACGATGCTGTGCTGTGGCAGTCCGAGACCGAGGAACTAGAAGATGGTCTAAAGAGCGGAGAGGACGTCCAGAAGTAGCTGAGATCGGCCTTGTGATAAGATCACAGAGGTAGCGTGAAGCTTGACCCAAAACCGTTTTACACGTAAGAAAGAGAATTTTAAACTGAATCTGAGCAGTTAAGGGAAGCCAATGAAAATGTTGAGTCATAAAAGTTGAAATATGGGAGAAACGAGGAAGGCCGGCGATTAAACGAGCAGCTGCATTAATTACAGATTGGATTGCAGCCAAACGGAGTTTTGGTAGGCCTATAAGTAAGGAGTTACAGTAGTCAATGCGTGAACAGATGAAGGCATGAACCATGGGAAAAAATCTGCGAGGGACAGATCGTCGAATGGTACGTAGACGCCGCAAGTGATAAAAACTGGACCGAGAGAGATTAGAGATATGTGCAGAGAAAGAAAGAGTACTGTCAAGAGTAACACCCAGGTCACGGACATTTGTCGAGAAAGTAACCTGAGGGAACTTCTTGGCAAGCAAATCGTAAACAAGTGTAATTAGCTGCTGACGAGTGCTAAGCCAGATCAATTGAGTTTTGGAAGAGTTGAGCGAAAGACGATTAGAGGACATCCAACAATTGAGATCAGCAGAAAGAGGTTCAATAGATTGGGAAAAAGATATCTGACAAAATGCAAACTTCCTAATGTTCGCTGTGATTCTGTTTAGTATATGGTTTACAGTGGTTGCATTCAACCTGTTGAGAAATAAGGCATTTGAATAAGATCATGACGACGATATTTTTGGGACACTGAATTATGCAAAGCAGTGATGAAACAACTAACATTAAGTGGAAGAGGAAAAATTCCTTAAGCATGACCCGACCGACAGGCAGCCATAGAGATGAAGTAGTTGATCTTCTCTCATGTCTATGGTAACAGAGTGGCTTTAATTGCTTTCTTATAAATGAACATTGATTTAGGGTTGCGATGCTTCAATGTCGTCATTGTTAATGCATGGTTGAAAAGCCAGGGTATCCAATGTCTTTGCTTTAGAACGACCTACTATTAGTAGAACGTAGTGGACCCGTTCACGCCCCGGACGTGAGCGGAATCCAAGCAACTACATTCACGCCGGTCTCGCTATGTGAACTTGCTAACTTCATTGGGATTTTCAAATGGCGGACATCCTGAGGGGTCGTTTAGAGTCAGGTTCGGCGTCGTGAGGGTCGGTTAGGGTGAGGTCGGTTAGGGTCAGGTTAGGCGCCGTGAGGGTCGGTTAGGGTCAGAGTTAGGGTTAGTAGTCATTAGAAAGCATAGCCAACAATCTTCCACCGCATTCGGGAGTGTTTATCGGTCGGCTCCTAGCACGTCCACACAATCATGCGACATGCACTGAACAATTATTGCGAAGCGGGCGTGATTCGAGTCCTGGGAATAGAATCACGTCGGGCGTTACTGTATCCACGACCTAATAATATACTTTATTTCGCGCAAAGTAGAACAGATAAACAAAACGAAGACTATAAAAAATACAAAACTCCTTCACAAACAGGTCGAATGACAACTCAAACTACTGCTCCTTTGGAAAAATAAGCGTTATGCACACGTGATCTGACATAAGAAATGTTGCTTTCTAACACACAAAGACCATTGAGTATCTAATAAAACTCATGCCCATAATGTCACATGGGATTGATGGGCATCTAGTCAAGATAACTGACTAATTGTTTTGGTTTTCGTTTCTTGGACGTAATTAGCAATGTTTTAATTGTAAA
Organism: Aporrectodea caliginosa; assembly: GCA_020284085.1. Taxonomy (NCBI): domain Eukaryota; kingdom Metazoa; phylum Annelida; class Clitellata; order Crassiclitellata; family Lumbricidae; genus Aporrectodea; species Aporrectodea caliginosa. Next base: position 18,858 of record JACEVL010003698.1, read on the forward strand.
GCAATTAGCATAACATTAAATCCGCTTAATCTCCTTTCGCAAACATTACAATTGTGAGTCTTCGGCTTGCTAGCGTCCGGCTGCACACAGGCCAGGTGAGCTACGGTACAGTTCCTATCTTCGCCAACGAAAGTGGATGTTGTAGATTATGCGGGTATGACGTTGGCTAATTTTTATCTCAAAATAGCCTTTCTGGGCAGGTGCCATATATTGGAAAGCAATAATATTAATCACAGGCAGTTAACTATATCTTTTTGCGCCTGGTTTAGCTGGTGTAGTAGTAAACGGTGCAGAAGTGGACAGTAGCACAGTAGAAGTTGACAATATCATTGCATTGCAGAAGTCTTTGGGACAGTAACACCAAGCATATCGTTCCCTTGAATTGGCTTGATTGGTTTGTGTCAGAACATTTATAGTCAGAGCATCACACATTCACACATCGTTCTTGCTATGGGAGATTTGGTTGAAGGGGATGCTGGATGTAGTATAATTCGAGGGATCGGCCTCTGGAGGAAGGACGTTGTTGTTACCAGTACGAAGCAAAAGTATAACACATTTGTTAGAACATAGTACATGACAGGTCGAATAGTTTACGTCAATTTAAAACCTAATAATTCAAAGACTTCTCAATCTTCTCCTTCTGTCACTCCTCAGACTTTCAAATCCTAATTAAACTCCAATCCAGCACACCTAACTCAAACATAACCTACCCTAACAAAAAATGTTAACCTAATTCAACCTAATCTAACCCCACCTTTCTCTACCTAAGCTAACTTAACCTAATCAGTCCAACGATAACCTAACCATACCTACCTTTCCTTACACAAGTACCATAAGGAAACGGAACGTAACTTTACCGTATCTTACCTTACCTAAACTATTACTCCCCAGGGAGCAATTTCTTGTGGATTTCCCGTCAGGTTTCACTGCATTCTACTTAGTTTCTAGGAGGTGAGATAGTCTGGACGTGATGGTCTTTGTCTACTATGTCGCTGCTAGAGCTAAAATAGCGAACCTGACCAAATCAAACCTTTATCTAAGCAAACCTAACCTAATTTCACCATACCTTGCCCCATCTTACATTCAGTTGCTGACATGTATGTTATGTATGTTTGTATGTATGTTGCTTATCTATGAAACATGATCGGTCAATAAACGATTGATGTATTTGTCACCCATATGAAGTGCTAACATTAATTTTCTACGCTGGATATGGGATTATGGATGATAAAAAATTTGTGATGCTGCTGTTGATGATGCTTCGATATGGAGATAAGTTTTTCATTTATATATATGTGTGTGTTTGTGTGCATGCATACATGTATGCATGTATGACAGCAGATTATGTGTACTTTATGCATATGATAGACGTATTTACCCGGATCCGAACGGGTTATCTACCTTAGCCTATATATTGTTCCCGCTTGATTTGGTTGACCCAAAAGAATAACATTATATCCTCTTAATGGTGTTTACCAAGACGAAACGCTTCGAAAATATTATTTGTGTATCTCAAATGTTTTCGTTTTGCTAGCGTCCCAGCTGCTATATGCAGGCCGGCTGAGATGCATTTCGTCTGTGCGCGAAAGAAAGTGGATAAAATTAAGTAGCGTAGTTAGGATATAGGTCTATTTCTACACTGAAGAAAACTTGATGATTGTGAATACTACTGGCAA
>JACEVL010003699.1:0-12198 GCA_020284085.1 Aporrectodea caliginosa
TGGTGCCTTGCAGCAGGAGGGTTTGCGGGTTCGAATCCACCTCAAGCCGCCGCGTAGGGACCCTGGGCAAGTCCTTCACCTGCAATTGCTCATGCGCTTCGATGTGAAACCCGATTCAGTGTCCGCGTTGTATTCGGGAGCGCCTCTGAGTAGAAATCTTGAAGGGGCGCTATATAAATATCTGAAATGAATGAATGAATGAATGTAAAACTGCAAATATTATTTTGTTACAAAACATGCATGTAGTTGGCTTAGTAATTATTAAGGATGAGCTGATTGGCATTTTTTGCCGATTTCCGATTCCGGATAGGTGGACTGCCTATTTGGCCGATTCCGATTCCGATCCGGATAAATGGCAATATTCATTATTAAGCCAAAGGAAGGAATTTTGAACACACTTTATAACTAAGAAATGATAGTTATCTGATTCATGTCCTATAAACTGAAGTTTCTCCATGTTTCATTAAAATGTACAAATTATTACATAAATTATTGCAGCAATAGGAGAGGTTCGGTTTTTATCCGTTCACCGTGTATATCAATCAATCAGCCGTTTATTGAATCAACAACAGCACAATTAATTAAAAATCAGTCGTTTAAAAAATGTTAATCTGCTGATGCCGTCAACAGGACAGCCCTAATGGATAAAATAATCCGCTATTGCAGGGCTGCCCATTTTCCATATTACATTTACTGATGGCAAGACGATTTTTATGATCATATAGTTATAGAAAATTAAACTTAAATAACAATGTTAGGGCTAAATCATAGCCAAACAACTAAATAACAAAACATTACAGTTCAAGATTTAAAACAAACAAACAAAATCATATATATATATATATATATATATAGATATATATATATATGTATATGTATATATATATATAGATTTAAAGATAAGCCGAAATATCAAAGTAAGGAAATGTAACGCATTTTTGTATAATAACTGAAGAATAAGAAAAGGAACGCGTGTCATTTCCTCCCCTTTTCAATTTCTCTTTGCAAATCAAACAGTTCGCTTTCGTGTCATGAACAGCATTAATCTCAAAGTAATCCCAATTGTTATATCTTGTTGATTGCGACACGGTTTTTTTTAGCTTTTCAAAAGTTTACTAATTACGATTAGTTAATAACACAGAAATGAAAAAACATAATCTTGTTTATTCTCGCGAGATGTAAAATTCCAACGATAGATTATGCACTGAACTATTTAAAAGAAATTAACATTTGTAATTTTGAAACAGCAGGGGCATGGCATAAGAAAAAAGCATGACTGTCCGCCATTTTGTTGACGCGTCGAGTAACAATTTTATTATTTACACGGACTTTCAATGATTATTAAAGATTACAATTATTGAAGGAGGTCGCAATAACAGGTTACTATTTCTTTATTAATGAAAGCAGAAATCAGAACAACAACAAAAGTAATATTTTGGTCCCGTTAGCTCTTTGCGCCGCCGGATCTTGATGAGTTCTAGTTATTCCAGAATGTTTTATCATTCACTGGTGGTCATTTCAATTCCTGAAGTTGATATGTTTTAAAGATACAATAATCTTATTTACCGGAGGTAAGCGCAATCTTTTAGGATTAAACAATTATACTATAGGAGCCGATATTGAACTATACTCTAAATGAGGCCTCGTAATAGCAGTAGTGGTAGTAGTAATGGTGGTAGTAGTTGCAGATGCAGTAGCAGCAGCAGTAGCAGTTGTATTAGAAGTTATAGTAGTAGTAGCAGCAGCAGCAACAACAGCAGCAGAAGAAGAAGCAGCAGCACCTACACACACATAAATATAAATATGTTAAGGGTAAGGATTTCAACGATCAAATAATCGATTAATCGTTAGAACTTTAATCGATTAAATTCGTGTTTTTTAAATTTATTTTCTTACATATTTAATGACGGAGTAAACAGTATGGCGAACATTGATAATGTGAAACATTTGAGAGGAAAATAAAGTAATCATGTTGCATATTTACAATTTTAACTTTAGCAAGTGGAATCATGTAAATGTTTCTGTAGATAGAAAGTAGTAACTACTGACCACTTCTTCGGTTTGACAATTTGAAATGAGTGAAATTTTGAGGACAGAAAATATTCACTCAGTGACTACATATCTAACAGCTTATCACGCTTACCACGCTTTACGAATTAATAGAATTTAGTCGATCAATAAAAGTTTTATTTAGAAGATTAATCGACTATTTCTATAGAAATTTACCTTTTTGACACTATAATTATACAGATATATTACTATATAGTAGCAATAGAATATAGAGTATCCATAGATTTATATAGCGCCGCTCGCAGAATAACTAGTCAGTGGCGCTCTCAGCATGAAAACCCCAGGGGAAAGAAATGTCTTTAAAGAACGAATACCCAAGAGGAAAAACCAGTCATTAGTTTAGCCCTTGATGAGGGGAAGGTCATTCCAAGTAGAGGACCAACCACAGCAAATGCCCGGCGTGGGCCAAGGCAGTCCTAGTCCTAGAACAAAAAGATCGAGCCAATCAGCAGAGCGCAAGGAACGAGGTGAGGTCGCAGATAACGGCTTTGGCATATAGTCAGAAAGATATTTTTGGCACTGCTCAGCTGCGCCTTGGAGACTAGAAAGAGGATTTATAATGGATGCGCGCAGTGACAGGATGCCAGTGCAAGACATCAAACATATTATGTAGAGATATGAGCCTAGCTGAAGCATTTAACACCGATTCAAGGGGAAAGACGCTGTTTCGGGAGACCCATAAGAAGTGACTTGCAGTAGTCAAGTCGAGAACATATAAACGCATGTACTATGGTGGTAAAGACAGATGGCTCTGAGCCGCCTCTGTTGAAAGAAGCAGGAGCGGGTCAGGTTAGATATGTGCTCCGTGAACGTGATGGAGGAGTCAAGCGTGACACCCAGGTTACGGACACTATAAGAATATCTGTAGGCTGGGAATTGTATACTATATATATAGCGTGGCAGCAATATTTCTACAACAAGAGAAGCAAATGCAAATATTTTAATGGTTACGATGCAAGATTTTATGAAATCGACCATATTTCCATTTTGAATAAACTGTCCATGTATTTTGTCTAGGCATAGTTTTCGCAGGATACAACGACGCTTTTAAGAAGTACCACAAGCTGTGTCTGGTAATCCTAAAGGAGTTTGGATTCGGAGTCAACAGCGTTTCCGAAACTCGAATTCTTCGCGAAGTGGAATCATTGAACGAGGACATTCTTAAATTTAACGGCCGCCCATTCGATCCAAAACCGTTTACTTCTGTGTCAACCTTCAGTGTAGTTTCGAGTATTCTGTTCGGTGAAACGTTCATGAGGTCGGACAACAGTCACAGAATATCTCAGGCTATCAACCGGTATACGCGAAACATAGGATTTGCAATCGAATTTGTTCCAATGATGAGGTTTCTGCCCAACTTCAGTAGGACAATATCCGCCATGGTGCAGAGTCATAAGGACATATTCACTGGCATCAAGGAAGGAATCGAGTGCAGCATGTCAGGTGAATGCGAGTCTACATTCGTCAGAAGATTTATAGAAATTCAAGGGCCTAACTACGATCATCAGGATCTTCTCTACATCGTTCGAGATCTGTGTATTGCTAGCGCTGATTCCGTATCGACAGCATTGTTGTGGGCAATGGTGGAATTGGCCAACCATCCAGATATTCAGAAACGCTTTCAAAGGGAGGTCGATGACGTTGTACCAAAGGAAAGATTTCCCTCACTCGATGATAAATCTCGTCTGCTTTATACAGAGGCTGTGATCCTTGAAGTCATGAGACGACGGACTTCCGTGCCACTTTATTTGCCGCACGCGACGCTCAAAGATACAGAGGTTTTTGGACTGCACATACCAAAAGGATGCATGGTAAGCATCAACAGATAATAGTTTAAACTGTAGTTTCGCTAAGTTTAGCGAACACGAGTGGTTTAGGTGCATGGTCTAGACTTTCGTTCCTAGCTGTCGTTCTTTTTGAATCTTATTCTCTAAAATCGAAGAACAAAACCATCGATGCTTAATAATTATTGATTGCCGACAAAATTCTATGAGCATCAATTTGACCTCGGGAAATTATCCAATGGAATCTGCGTTAAAGTTTCAAAGACATGTGGCCTTATGCACTGTAGACATCTGGGTTTTCCTTGGCTCTTACACTTGGAATTAAGAGAGGTGCCTAATTCACTGTAGACTAATATAAAACTAAAGCTCTATGTATTCTAGAGTGGAACGCAGAGGTTGCGATTATTTGCTGCTTTTAAGCACTTTAAATTCAGCTCTTCAAGGGCTCTGGATTCCGGGGTTATGCATCGCAAGAATTTTCTTTTACGTCCCACCTGAGCCCCTCTACCGTGTTAAATGCTTTCCTGATTAGGAAGTGTCCTGAATGACCAGCTGTATTTTTTATTTTTTATTTGCTGAAGTGGCCAATTAGTTTGATAATGTCTGCCTAGGTCCTCGCTAACGCCTATAGTGTTCACATGGATCCAAAGTCCTGGAAAGACCCGAAGAACTTCTACCCGAGAGATTCATTGACGAAAAGCAGAAGATAACTGGAAGTGAACAAGTAATCGCATTTGGGTTAGGTATGCTTCAACGGATATTTTTTAATGCTTTTTTAGAATTGCGATAAGACTCGCCAGTTTTAAATCTCTGTTTCCACATATCCTGATTTATGTTCGGGTTGTCCTGTAATATTGTATATCAACCTGACTATTCTAACGCATTAGGATTCGGTAAATGGCTTGATTTCTAGATAAATCGATTGACGCCTGATGCATTTTAGAAAGGTAGGCCTACTACAGAAGCCATTAGAATATATTGGTACCTGTCATATCATCCCTACAGTCATTGACTCGAATCACTCATAGTTAAATGACATCCACTATTTCTGCTCACCTTGTCACCTTGTGCTGTCGATTCGCTGAATCCTAGCGACCGTCATAGTCAGCCTTCTCCATGTGTTCCGATCTCTCGTCGCCTCTCTCAGCTCCGGAATGTTCATCATCATCGTCTCGTGTATCTCCTCCATCCATCTCTTTCTTGGTCGTCCTCTTCCTCGTCTTCCCTCCCCACACGCCAGCATCATCTCCTTTTCCATGCCGTCCGCCCGCATCACATGGCCAAAATACATCACTTTTTGTCTCGCCGCTCTTTGTCTCAATGTCATCTCTCCTCTTAAGTGTCCTATCTCTTCCAGTATATGTTCATTTGTTTTCTTCTCGGTCCTGGGGACCCTCAGCATTTTCCTCCAAATCCACATTTCGCATGCTTCGATTTTCTTCTCTAGTGCTTTGGTTTTTGTCCAAGTCTCGCACCCGTACAGCACCACTGGTATTATCATTGCTTTAACAATTCTTGTTTTCGTTTCCAGACTCACCGCTTTATCCTTCCATATCTTTTCCAATCCCTGCATTGCTCCTTTTCCCAGAGTAATTCTTCGGCGTATCTCTCTCTCGCATCCCCCTCCCTATCTATTGTAGCTCCCAGGAAACAGAAGCTCGATACCACCTCAATCTCTTCTCCATCTACTTCGAAGCTTCTCCAGCTCTCTGTGGTCATAATTTTAGTCTTTTTATGTTGAAGTAGAGAGTGACATGGGGAGACAATCTCGTCCCCATCCCCACCCCGCACCAAGTTAGTCGTCCCCATCCCCACCCCATCCCCGCAGGGTTTGTCCCCATCCCCACCCCATCCCCGCAGGTTTGCTCCCCATCCCCACCCCATCCCCGCAGGTTTGCTCCCCATCCCCACCCCATCCCCGCAGGACGACATCACATTCCCCGCAAAAAGTTTACACAAATTCAAATTAAAAAATAACAGTTTTTAGCTTACAAAACTATTTGTATTGTTGACTGCATTAGTCTGTTATTATCTTATGTACAGTTTGCATTAACCAAGTCCTGACTATTTCTGACTAGTAGGCTTCAGAAACTAATAAACTCTCCTTATCAGTTCTCAAGTTCTCAACATCACCCGGGTTTATTGCCGGCTCATTCCCCATTACCGCGGTATTACCGCGAGGGTAAACCCCATTACCGCGGTATTGCCGCAATTTTTGTCCCCATTACCGCGGTATTACCGCAATTGTTGTCCCCATTACCGCGGGATTTACCGCGGTTACCGCGGTTTCCCCGCGGGGAAATTCCCCATGTCACTCTCTAGTTGAAGTACAATCCTGCTTTCTCACTTTCAAGCCTTAGTCTCCTGATGTTGTTTTTCAGTACTTCCTTTTTCCCCGCCAACAGTGTTGTGTCATCCGCATACCTTAAGTTGTTGACAACCTTTCCAGCTATCCTCACTCCTCCTATTTCTGCTACATGGTATGAAGTAACAAGATTTCTTTTCTGAACAGGGCAATTCACGGTATTTCAAATGTTACGGACTCTACATTCAGGAGACTATGAACCATTCATACAGACAGATGATTACTGTTTAAAATATTTTGACATTTCCCTGATGCTGCTTCAATCACAGATTAACGCAGTAATTATTAGTTAGACGACTGAATTGGCCGTTATGGATAATATTTGGTGAAACAAAACGTTTGCTTTACGGACTCTACAAACAAGAGCCATCAACTTTTTGATTGAATGTTCGATCTTGATTTTCTGTTAAACTATTATATGAAATATCTTTTGAAACACCATTTCAGAATTGCCAGGTATTGCTGTTGATTTAGTCATAATTGCTGTTTGCTATCATGATAAGTAGTGATGTCGTGCATTCATTAATGTACAATTGTACATACTGTGAGGTACGGACTCTACGTTACGGACTCTACTGTATAGACCATAAACAAACACTGGTTAATATTCATGAAAAAAGTTAATTTTTTCCCGCAACTTGCATCATTTAAATGTTCACAAGGTGTTGTACAAGTAGTTTCAGACTCCAGTTAATAAAAATATAGTGAAGTTTCATTGTCACAAACAATTTATGGAACCTCTTGTAACGCTTGAAAATCAACATTGTCAAGCTCTTAATGTTACACAAGTCGTTATTGAGCTTGGATCAGTCTGTAACACTAAACCAAAGTTAGTAGTTTGATGCAAAGTCAACACAAAACCCGAAGTGCAAAACAGGAACATCGATAACGGAAAATTAATAGTAATTTAAAATTCCAATATTTTGCGTTGACCTTTCATGGACTGTAATACCGTGGAATGCCACATCATGAAATCTAAATTGAAAACCTTCAGCGAGATAACCGTTGACTCACTGAGCCAAGCATATCTGCAATGTATTCTACGATGTAATTGCGAGTGAAATAACGTCACTGAGGTATTTCAACGCATCGTTGAAATTTTTTCATGTTGTCTGTTCTAGGCAAGCGTTCTTGTCTCGGAGAGATTCTGGGTCGTCAGAAGCTCTTCCTGTATCTCACCAGTCTCATTCAGCGCTTCGATATTCGACCACCAGAGGGTCAAGACTTGATCAGAGTACATGAGGTCGCAGGTGCTGGCGTGTTTCCATCGGAATTCGAAGTGAGATTGATTCCACGAATCGCGGTTCAGGGAATCAAGAAATGAGAACACTGAATTTTAGCCGCTGATTGCCTTGCTAATATTGCATACTAAAATTATTCGCATGAACTATTGACGCAGTAGCTTAACTCTAATTTGAACATTTGTGAACTTCTTCGTTGTCGTTTCTATGGCTTGCTAACAAGGACTAAGGACTCTTCTGATTGTGACGCGTGTACCCCTAAACCCCTTAAATTCTGCTAAATTTGTACCTTTGTGATTTGTTGTGTCTCAGTGACTGACTGTGTCAATACAAGAATATACAAACTATCTATGGAGCGGTATGAATGAACAACAAATGAGCGGACTAATTAGTGAGTGAATTAAGGAATGAGTTAGAGAATAATTAATTAGTTAATTAATTAATTAATTAATTAATTAAAGATTGAATTAAAGAATTAATTAATTAATTAATTAAAAAACGAATTAATGAATTAGCGAATGAATTAAAGAAATAATTAAGGAATGAATTAAAAGTGAGCGAAGACAATAATTAAAGAACTAGTTGAGGAATGAATTTATTAAGGAAAATAATAAAAATTGAACTACTGAATGAATGATTAATTAATAAATGAATGCATTAAAGAATGAATTAAGTAGTGTACCAAAAACTAATAAAACTAAATCCAAAAAAACAAAAACTTATAGGCACAACGCTGTTTGTTGGCTTTCGAACACTCGATGCGGATGATGAAAACTTTATAAACCAATGTCCTCAACCCGACCACAGCAATTGTAACAATAATAATTTTCGTATTACAAATAATTATTATTATATTTTTAATTAGAATTAAAAATTAAAAATAAGAATTAATGCACGTTTAATTGGGTAATTAATTACTACAGCAATGTTAGCCTAATAAAGTAACGATTGTAGGCGCCTGTCATGGCTGCCATATTAGTTATTATGTGACGTCTGAGATTTCCCAGTTTCTTGATTTTTTTCTCAATACATTTTCGTGCGTTTACGCACACCCTTGGGATTACAAGTTTGACGGTACTTAGGGCTTTTAATTAGTGAGTCTAAATGGTTTCACCTTCAGCTTTTCGTCACGTTTGACTGATTCGCCCAGAGTGGTGCAGCCAGCCTGTGTGCAGATATGGCCCAGATAAAAACACACGTGTAAACTTATCGTCAAACACGGCAGAGGACGCTAGGGGCACGGAAATTCCGTGCGATTCTTACTAGATTTTCGGATTTTGATATTCACCGGAAGAGAGAAAAAAAGCAGTGGTCGATCATGAGCGAGTCCAATTGCGGTTCTGGGAACCTTTCTGCAAACAGGCGGTTGCCCGATGGAACCGCCTACGACCTCGATGTCTTACTACGATCTGTCTGGTCTCGATTTGGCAAGCTGGAGTGATAAATCCCACTGTCTCATCTGCAATCTTGTCACGACTGTCCATTGCGAATGCTCGATCTATAGCAAAGCCGAACGCTATGGACATGAACATTATCCATATCTATAATTAGTCTAGGCTCCTTTATTATAATCATAAGTTTCGCACTTTTGTCGCTGGCTGCGTTATGTCTTTAGTAGGCCTATTAATGTCAGTGTAGTACAGGTCAGTGGTTTTCTGCCCGTCTGCCTTTGATATCGATGAATCCGATCTGAATCCAAGGTACCATGAAAATATCATAACTAGATAACCCGATGAAAAGATATCGCAGTACCGGTTGGTTGGTTCATCATTGCGGCACACCATCGGCGAAGAGATCCCCTTCCACGAGATGGTCATTATTCGGAATCACAAAAACGCCAAAAAGAATCTTTCGTGTGAAATTTGTATCTACGTTAGACGGCAGGATTAAATCATGAGTGCGCTTTCGCAGGTTATATTGTCCAGTTAATTTAGGTGGAAACAAAGTGCGTAACACACGGAACTCGTTACCTATTACAGTCTTCATTAGCCTGGCGTCGGCTTCACGCACCAGTTGATCGACTCACGGCTAACTCTTATCCCGACTCACCTGATCCTCCGTCTTCCAATTCTCGACCTAAACGACACCCACCCTTACATTACTCCACCCTCTGACCCTCTGGAAACCGGACTCGGACCTCCTTCGCGCTATTCTTTTGGTACCCGAAACAGCGCTCGTGAAAAAGCTGGTGCTCTGCGCTTGGCTTTCGAGTGGCGCTTTAGAAGTTTGGTGATTGCGATTACGATTACGAGTTTTGAAGAAGACACCCGGCATGACCGATTCGCAGCAGAAGTCTGTCTATCAAGCCTATTTTCTTTACCAAAAGACCTTAATCTTGTACGCATTCCTTAGCCACTTAGCCACTTAGCCATCTGCTATCATTTTTCGTTATTCCATCTCTAATATGCAACGTTTTACACTGTTGCGTTTTTGCGAGTTTGTATAATAAACGAACTGTAGTAGAACCAGGAGAAGAAGTAACATGGCTCGAGTTCTCAACAATTTTAGATGCCTGCCATGTCAAGGGCAACATTAACATATAAAGCGTCACAAAGGAGGTCGATGTTTGATATACATGTACGTAATACAGCTGCTGCCATCAAGCTAACTTGCTCTGCTTCAACGCTAAAGAGAAGAACTTAAAGAGGAAACACATTCATCGAGCTACACTCTTACATTTGCAAAGTTAAATCAGCTGAATCCGCAGGCAACACAACTAAGATTCATAGTTAAAAATTAGCTTCCTAAGCCTTGAGTTGATCCACGTAATTTTGCGTAGTTATCAGAATGTACGTGATTTGCCTTAAATATCAAGCTGATTCTCATATATATGCACGCTGTAGGTGGGTCAACTACGCATGCTTAGTTGGATCTCGTAATTAGCGTTGTAGCGGGGGCTCTGGCTGCCTAGGTAGGGTAACTACGCATGCTTAGTTGGATCTCGTAAATAGCGTTGTAGCGGGGGCTCTGGCTGCCTAGGTAGGGTAACTAAGCATGCTTAGTTGGATCTCGTAATTAGCGTTGTAGCAGGGGCTCTGGCTGCCTATGTAGGGTAACTGTTGTAATTGTAATTGAACATTTGTATAGCGCCACTCAATGATTCAGAGGTGCTCCCGACCAAGGGCTCTAACAAATAAGATAGTCTTCAGGCGTTTCCGAAACTATGCAAGCGTAGTTGGCTTTTCATTATGCCTTGTTGCTTCTGTGGTCGTCTGGATGCTGGATGTCGATATTGTTGCTGTTGTTGTTGCGTGTGTTGCTGTTGTCTTAGTTGTTGTTACTGCTGATGTGACGGTTTCCGTTCCAGTTATTGTGTGGTTGTAGTCGCGGTGTAAGTAGTAGTTGTTGTTGCGTTGGTCACCCGTGGCCATACGGCCAAAGCTACTACTTCTGTTGGCATTTCTCGATCTTGAGCTGTAGTCGTTGTTGCTTTGATGATTCGCTGGTGGTCCATTGTTGAGTTGGAGCCGACGTATAATGTGGCCTCCCTTGTTGTAGTCGTTGTTGTAGTTGTTTTGGTAAGAGTTGTTGTAGAATCGCTGTCGTCGTTGGCTGTTAAGGGCTAGATTCGTATCCATAGACCTAGACTATTCCAGGCGTTGCTGATGTTAGACATAAGGAATAGGTATAATTCAGAAAAGGCTCTGGTTTTGAAACAGAGACTTTTCAAATTTTATTGTCGAGCATTCGACCTTTCGTCTACTCGACTTCGTCTGGAATGATGTGTCTAACAGTCTAACAACGCGATTTGATAGAGTTCAGTATTACAATTACATCGTGCATATAAATACATATAATCTTACGCCAACATCAGCGTTATATACATGAGTTCAACAAGCACATTCTATCTAAATATACGTCCTTATATATACATCACACAGTGGTCATCCTCTACAGATTGCCAGATGTTTAAGTGATTAGGGTGTTAATTGCCTCGTGGACGCCCTGGACGGTCGACCGGGGTTTGAAATTCGTGCAGCCTATTCCTCGATAGCCAATAGCCAATCAACGGTGTTCAAATCCGATGCAGATAACTGATGTTTGGCTATGTGGCGTTGTTAATGCAGCAAAGCCTCTTGGTGGGGCTTAATGGATGCCGATCATTGCTGCTAGCTAACTAACTTGCATAGTTGATATATGTATAGGGGCCTACCTAAGTTGCGATGCTATATCAACTAAGAGCCATAGCCTGGACAAGTATTTGGATAAGTTATAAAGACAAACGCTTTGTGAAGACACGTTTGCGAAAAGTCATTTTGAGTATGCCTAGCATCTATGCATTCTTAGCAGAATTACCAAAGCGCAAGTTACCTCTTTCAGCTAAAGTTTGCTGACTAAACTAAATTCTCTGTTGCAATAGCAATTTTGCATAGTTCCATGAAGTTTATCATGACAACTAAGAAAAGCATAGCTGAGAAAACTCTGCAATTTTAAGAGTGTAGCTATGCGCCACTGAGTGTTACTGGTAGATACTGTGGCGGAAATTTGCCGTGGGGCGGGACTCCGGTATCTCTCTCTTTAATGTTCACCAGGATAGCTCTTCGGAGTCTTCCCTGTTCTTCGTCCGTTCGCTGGACTCGGCCTTTCCCGTCGGGCAAAGGACTTAACGGTGCCACCGACGATGCCTAACACTAGGTTAACTAGGAAGACGGCAACGACACGGATCAACACAGCAGATCGTTTTATTAATGTCGAACAGCTTAAACACTACAACTGGCTTAACTCTCATTAACTGAAC
>JACEVL010003700.1:0-14562 GCA_020284085.1 Aporrectodea caliginosa
TCGTGCAGATGTAGTGCAGTGCAGACCATAACTCATAGTGTAAATTTATGTTCGGAAACACGTTGAAATAGACAGTTAATGGCTATTCATCGTGTTTATGATGCAGCTGAGCACAACGCTTGCGCTAGATTTGCTATTACAATTATTATTCGTAACTTTAGTAAAATTCAAAACGAAATTCAAGACTCGATTACATTTTATTAAAACACTACAGACGTTCAAAAATTGTACTCCACTATTGCACATTTGAAAATGGTACAAATGACATTCTATCCTATCAAAACATAAACGACAGTCCTTTATTGCACGAAACTTTGCTGTGTCAGAACAAAAATTATTGTCCACGTTAGGACTCACGCTTCAGTCTGCCTCAGTCGTGCTATTCCGTAACCCGATGCATATAATTATGATCCAACGATTGCGGATTATCGCCTGCAAAGCGTGCACACTGTGTAACTATATTGGACGTTTCGCGCGCGCACTTGCTTCGCAACTCAGATTCGATGAACTTGCCTATCGCGTGTGAAAAAAAGAAGGAAGTATTTATAGTCCCGCCTCAATCTATGCTCAATTCTGCCTTTTCTCTCTGTCTCCTCTGTCTTATATAATCTAGCCTTGTAAAAGTATAATGTAGACATTACGTAACGGCGTTGTCCATATATTCAGAGCTCTTAATTTATCCAACTTCATGATGAATGTTCTCTCTTGTTCATCATCGTCTACGAGTATTTGAAGATTTGGCTGTGAACGGACGGGATTCGAATGGTGTAATCGATCTGATCGATATCGTCATCAACGTTGTCTCCGCTGTGGTATCCATCCAACAGCTCGCCGCCGTGATTGAACGCCTGTCTCCGCAGCATCTCTTGTGCTATGCCTCCCACCGCATCCTCACCGGAGGGATAGAGGAGAAAAGCAGGAGGAGGTGGCAGGTCGAAACACTCAACGCCATCAACTCCTGCCCTCTTGTCCGCCTGGATGATCTCATCGAAGGAACGCTGCTGACGCTGTATAGTACTAAGACTCGGCCGCTTGACCGGATACGACCCGTAGGGCAACGAACCCGAGTGTCCGCCGACCGGAAGTTTCTGGTTCCCCGTGTCCGGTAGCTTCCTCTTCATGCGATCCTTTGGTGTCGTGGCTGCAGACAGCGTATAGTCGCTTCGCACGATGTCTGGGAGGGACTCTTCCGCTGGCGGACAAGAGGGCAGAAGCATGACACGATTGTCCCTGTTCTCCGTTGAGGAAGAGGTGGATGCCCGGCCAGTCGTGGTAGCCGACTCTGGACCTGGTGGTTCGGAAGACGTGGAGTGACGGTGGATGATCTTCTTGCGACGCCAGGCGACGCATACAACAGCCATTATGATGGAAAGGATGACGATCAATGATCCGATTGCTATGGCTATTAAGATTATGATCATGTCTCGGTTGGACATAAAGCTCTTGTCGACGAGAATCTCCGTTTTGCTTTCGTCGTAGTAAAGGACAGCTTCTTCGGATCCAGTCTTTGTTCCGCGTGGATCAAAATCATCGTCTTCTGCTCTGTTTGGAACATCTGCAATCATCATTCCATTCTAATTAAGTAAACAGGCCTATCCTTTGAGTTTGCATCTGACAAATGTAATGTAATGTAATTATTAATTTATATAGCGCCGCTCACAGCCGAGGCCATTCAGTAGCGCTCCCAGTGCGAGAACCCCGAGAGAAGAAATAATAGGTTTTAAGGAGAGAGAGATGAAGACAATGATCCAGGAAGGAAAGTCTCACGCAGAGTGAAGAGAAGGGCATTCCACAAAGAGAGTCCAATGATGGCAAAGGATCGAGTTTGAGCAATCGTGGTCCTAGCTCGTGGGACAAAGAAGTCAGACCGGTCCAGAGATCGGAGAGGCCGATGAGTAGATGCACAAAGAGGAGGACGAATGACATCCCTGACGTATTTTGGGGCAAGTCCCAGTTTGGATTTGAGGACCATAGCAAGGACTGTAAACTGAATGCGGTCATAGAGAGGAAGCCAATGCAGTTGGTTGACCATGAAAGATTATATATGGGAGTATTTAGGAAGGTGAGCAATCAATCGAGCAGCAGCATTGAGAACAGATTGAATAGGGGATAGACGGACCTTGGGAAGACCAATAAGTAGGGAATTGCAATAATCAATTCTGGAACAGACAAATGCATGGACAATGGATGCCATGGTAGAGAGGGGAACAGATCTGCGAATAACCCTGAGACGCCGGAGGTGAAAGTAAGAGGATCGTGTAAGGTTGGTTACATGAGCAGAAAAAGTGAGAGCGCTGTCCAAAGTGACACCTAGGTCACGCACACAAGTAGAGAACGTAAATTTGGGAAAGTTTTCAGAGAGAAGCGAAAAGTCAATTTTCAGAAGTTGTTGGGGTGTGCCAAGCCAAATAAGTTGAGTTTTGGAAGAGTTTAGCGAAAGGCGATTGGAAGACATCCACAAATGCAAGTCATGGGAAAGGGCTTCAATACGGCGAGCTAAAGTGAGTTGAGTAGACGCAGGACCATGAACGTACGCCTGAACGTCATCAGCAAAAAGGTGACCAGTAGCAGAGTAATTTGTAAACAAAGAGGTAATATCAGCCGTGTACAGAATGAAAAGAAGGGGTCCAAGGACTGATCCCTGAGGAACTCCTAGAGGGACAGGCACCCAGTTAGACCTGGAATTACCAGCGATAACCATTTGGGTGCGACCAGACAGGTAGGATTGAAGCCAGAGAAGAGGGACTCCCTTAAGTCCATAGGAGGATTCAAGGCGTTGGAACAAAATATTGTGATCCACCATGTCAAAGGCTGATGAGACATCGAAAAGTGCAAGAAGGGTGACCTGAGCCTTATCAATAGCTGAGTAGATGTCAGCTAGCATAGAGAGCAGGGCTGTTTCAGTTGAGTGGGACGACCTGAAACCAGATTGGTGTGAGGGGAGAAGGCCTGAAGACTCAAGGTATGGAAGAATCTGAATTGAAACCAGACGTTCAAGGGTTTTTGAAAGAAAAGACAGGTTAGAAATAGGCCGATAGTTTTTGCAGTCATTTGGGTCCAGATTAGTTTTCTTAAGTGCCGGGAAAACCAAAGCACGTTTTTGGGAAGCAGGAATGCAACCCTCAGCAAGCGATCTATTGAAGAGATAGAGAAAGAAAGGTGCAAGATCATCAAGTATGTCAATAATAATAAATGGAGGGAGTGGGTCTAGTTCACATGATCTAAGATTAACACCCGAGAAAACCGTTCTTAGATCAGCGTCCGTAATAGGCCTAAAGCCATCGAACTCGGAAGATGTAGATGAGAACACCGGAGGTGTAGCATCAGCTGTAGCGGCACGGAGAGTTTTTGTCTTCGTGTTGAGCATGTCCAGAAACTTTTCAGCAGTGAAGGCTGGAGTCTCGAGCGGACGAGATGGCCGACCAAGAAGCCCCGAGATGGAAGACCATAAACGCCGTGGGTTGTTTTCGTTACGCGAGACAAGGTTCTCCCAGTAGGCGGCCTCTTTGTGATGGTATAGACAAAGAGCGCAAGTGCATAACAGTTGTATTTGTCTAAAACGATTGTAAGCGTATTTGCAGTAGATTACGACCCGAGTAAATGTAATAGACGAGCAAACTGGACAGCATTTTGAAAAACACTGGCTGCATAGATTCAGGTATATTTTAAAGTAAACCGTCGACCATACATCAATAAAACCAACTGTCAACTTCTAAACAGATTATATTTTGCAACTGATAGTTATCAAACTATTACCTAATTACTGCAATTTAAGAGAAGTAGTCTACAGTGCAAGCTATTTTATGATATACGATATTCACAAATGCTATCTAATATAATTAAATCTAAATGATGAACTGCACCATTGCTATTTATTGTAATTAAGTATAAATTATGCACTACATAACCAAATATAATAGCCTAACGAAATCTCATGTAATGCATAACATATTGCAACACGCATCTGCAGTGTTCCTAAGAACACGCTGAAGGTCTAAATATGTTTATTGAAATGTAATTCGATATCTGCAGCAAGAAATAACAGCATTCGATACCCGACTGTTCCTTAAAGTTGAGCTTCTTCGGCGTAGTGACTCGGAACTTGAGAGGATTGCTGAATCCCACTGCGTTGCTGACTGACAGATAGAACGTGTACGTGGTTCCCGGGTTCAGACCATTCACGACCAGACTCTCCGTACCTAATGCACACGAGAACCCCAACACTTAAGCATGGATGCATGTTCGTGAAATGCATCAGCCGTTCACCTATGCATATGTTAGAGGTTTGATTTACAGTTGGTTGTTGGTCGTGAATGTAAATTGGTACAGTGAACAATATAGTGTACTGGATTAAAAATATAGCCTAACACATCTAAAGACTGAAAGATTGTTTTCGTGCGTATGCATGCGTGCAGTGTGTATGTGCATAATGTGCGCATCTGGCAAATACATGTACATAGCGCAATTTTTAAATTCACAGAAACGCTATGCATGAGTCAAAGCTGGACATAAACAGCTTCTAGTAGATGGCGACTTCTAATGGGAAACGTAATGTAGGCCAGTGCTTCCCAAACTTTTCAGTGTCACGGACCGGCAGGAATCTTTCCACTGCAGGAGGACCGGTTCCATATTTATTAATTATTTCTCATTTTCGTTTTTGATCATCTAGTGTATCAAAATTGATTTAAATACATGTGTAGCCAATTTTATGACTGTATTGTCCTTTAAATGATAGCCTAATAAGTCTTTTTTGTAATGACTTTCATAAATATATTAGTCATTTCTTGATTCCGATCAAATTTGACCAGTTTCATGACTCACTTTACGGACCGGCAACAGAGGACTCGTGGACCAACACTTTGGGAAGCACTGATGTAGGCGACTATGACATCTACAAGAGGTCGTTTAACGCTGCATACTTACTGAAATTGAATGTGCGTGTGTGTTGTTCGAATCCATCTGAGGCCAGTTCGTATTTGACCATCCAGGAGAGGAACGGCAGATGAGGATTGGCCGTAGGGGGTGTGACCGTTAAGGTCACCGTACTCGGAGTCTCCTCCAACACGGACACGTTACGCAACATATCTGGCGTCACTAGAATAGTCATACACGACACTCAACCGTATAATTTCTATCATTATTAATAATTATTAGTATCACACATTAAGGCGTTATTCTTATTCTTATTATTATTATTATTATTATTATTATTATTATTATTATTATTATTATTATTATTATTATTATTATTATTATTATTACTACTACTACTACTACTACTACTACTACTACTACTACTACTACTACTACTACTACTACTACTACTACTACTACTACTACTACTACTACTACTACTACTACTACTACTACTACTACTACTACTACTACTACTACTACTACTATTTATACATTTTTATCATTTGTATGAGCATGTTGTACATTTTCTTAAACTACCTCACGTTTATTATAAGTTTCGTATTTCAAGTCTATCTAATGCAGCTTATATAATCTGGCTTGCCCTGTAAACATTGTCAACTTTCATCTGTTGAAAACTACTTATTTGCGAATACCTCAAGACGAGGGTCCATAGCAAACATTCTTCTAGGTTCAGAGTATCTGTATTTGCACACGTGATAAAGTGTTCGAATCAATCAATTTTTCGATGAACAGTCAATGAACTAAATACTTTTTTAATGAGTACCTTATTTGCTAATAGATACAACTGATTAAACTGAATATAAAATTATTAAGAAAACAGCAATAGAACCTTGTTTACCTGCTTCAACCAGCCTGAGCGCTTCTCTAGCAAAGCCATGAATGTTCTTAGCAACGCAGTGATAAGTTCCGTAGATTGGTGGGTATGAAGGAGTCACTGCATTCGGTATTTTTAGCTGAAATCAGAATGCCTTCTCGTAGGAATAAAGTGTGTGTATGTGTGTAATTATTCATTAAGTTTTAAAGATAAACAGTTTAAACTATATGAAATATCACCACATTCCTTCCATTCAATCACATACGTCTTTAAAAATTTACACAGGCTTTAGGCGTGTGCAAAGTGTCAGACCCCAGGGCATTACTGATTCCAGGGGAGAAATCAACAGTCTATTAGTTTAGATGTTGAACCATAGACCAGTAGTCCCTTTCTCAGTAAATATAATAATAATGATAGAATGATTGAATATTGCTGCCAGGATGCGATTCGTGGCTCAAAGCAGCGTGAAAATATTATTACCAAAGAACTATGAACCGAAGGGAAATCATGAAGAATAGTGAAAATAGATCGCATTGGGCGATAATCTGAACCCAAATTCCATAGTGGAATTTCTAAAACCATTTAATGGAGAAGTTTCCCCAATACACCTTAAAAATGTGCACTGTGACAACTGCATTGATGTGAGACGTGAGATATCTACGGTAGCTCACCGTCAATGTACTGACAAAGACACCAGCTTGTGAGTTGGAGATCTGATAGAAACTGTTGTTCTGTATGTATCGTTCCTCTCGGAACCAGGTAACAGTCGGAGGTGGAACACCATCGGTCATACACTTGAATGACCTCGTTTCTCCAGACCATCCGAACTGCTCCGGTTGGTCGACTGATATAGAAGGTCTGACTGAACGCAAAACAACATAAAGAACCTGGATTCAAATCCAGGAAGACGCGAATAGACCAAGAAAGTTCTGAAGCGCTAGTTTCATTTCAGAGGGTGTTCCTGAGCTACCGTCAAAAGTACAAGATTAAGTAGTTCTTTTTTGGACCCTTATTGGTCCCATAAGTCAGCACAAGTTTCCACTACAAATACCGTTCAGCTATGGGTTAGTAAATGAGCATTCTGAATCCCGTTGTTTTCGCGATGTCGGGGAATCTTAAAATAATAGGATAGGAAGTACTTCTCGTGAAGCAACTTTGATATTAAGCAAGTAACCTGTCAGTGCAAATACAGAGTGGTATAAGATGAAATTGTAGTAGTAGTTTGTGTTTAACGAACAAAGATCATTAGCGTCGTCCTCCTTCTTTATCCAGGCTTGGGAGTTGGGACTGACATTGACAGAGCACGATCAGTGGCGGAGTTGTATAAGATGGAAAGGGAGAAGACTAGATGAATGAATGAATGAATGAATGATTGATTGAATGAATTTATCACAGTGCCTCAATTGTTATAAATCACTTGCATTTGAAATCTTTTTCTGCAGCGACTTAGTGCTATAATCGACATTTCTCCGACAGTTATATAATACAGTTATATAATACGAAGTATTTGAGAAAAGACACTGATTCCAATACAGAATTTCTTACATCGTGACTCTACATTTAAAACAACGTGCAATTGGCCATCTTGTCGAATTCGATTCCTATTGCCATTACTCACATTCGATAGTTAAGGGAATGTTCCTCATATCCGACCCGGCCAGATTGCGAGCGGAACACTGGAGAAATCCAGTGTAGGAACGATCCAGATCACGAATCATTAAAGCGTTCATTCCCGGCTGTAAAGTCTCCAACCACTTTCCAGATAGAATCTGCAGATATGAAACATTTTATGACTAAAACGAC
The DNA here is from genome assembly GCA_020284085.1 of Aporrectodea caliginosa. Classification (NCBI taxonomy): domain Eukaryota; kingdom Metazoa; phylum Annelida; class Clitellata; order Crassiclitellata; family Lumbricidae; genus Aporrectodea; species Aporrectodea caliginosa. The sequence continues at coordinate 7,556 of JACEVL010003700.1, forward strand.
ATTACTCCGCAGAATCATCCTACGAAATGCTACAGCATCATGCGCTTAATGAACCATACTGATAAGAAGATCTTAATGAACCTAATTTGTCTGGAAGAAGAAAATGTATAGATCTGACAATATCTAATATTGATTTTGAGAAACAGATCGACAAGTCGGGATTTTCGATATTTAGAAGCATATTTGAACTCAGGTCAAATTTACTTGATAAAGAACATCGCTAACAACTTGCCTGCTTAATTAAGTAATGGTATATTTTTTAGTTAAGTCGTCGTTTTCTGTTTGTTTCTTCACGCTTAGTAACTCGATTCTAGTTTGATAATTGCGCTCTTTGATGTAACCTTGTATATTCATTCTGTTAACCGTCCTGCCACTATGTGAATTTAAGGCTTAGCAAATAGGTGCTCCTATTAGCGGGATATTTATCCCTTACGGGCCTTCCTTGTTACCATCTTGATATGTGTATATATCTTGATTGATGGTTTCAATAAAGATTGATTGATCTGCAGTGGCGTAACTAGGGGTTCGTGCGCCCGGGGGCAAGAATTGAATTTCGCGCCCCGGGGGCAAAAATTTCTCCGAATTTCCGCCAAAAATTTCCTGAGGACCTTTTTTTTTTGTTTGCTTTTTCGCTGTATTTCTCTCGAACTTTTTTCCAGAAACCATCATTTTGCGCCCCCTTGCGCTCCCCCGCCCTGCTTCCAACCAGAAAACCTTCTCCAATTTGCGAAATTTTCTCAAATTTTTAGATTTTTCTTATAAAAACAATGTTCATGAACCCTCATTTTGCGCCCCCCTGTGTTGCGCCCGGGGGCGGCCGCCCCCCCTGCGCCCCCTCGGTACTCCACTGTTGATCTGTGACTCTTCATTTTGGCATCCACTCTAAGAAATGTTATAATAATGACCTCGATTGCATTCATAAAACTATTCACAAATCCGATCTATTATTCCCAGCGTCAGTCTATGAGACAGAGAGGCACCTGATATTGACACTGGAATAATAGCGTCTTAAATCGAAAGCAGAAAGATACAAAGAACACAGCAAAGTTTCTTTGCGCCTATGCACTTGGAAATCTTATAGCACAGGTCTTGCATTTCTACCTTGGCGCGGCATCGATTTAAACCCGGTGCATAAGATACGAATTGTACGGAACTCCTTTAGGCCTACCTATCCTAAGCAGTGCGTGTGATATTCTTTAATTATCTATTCTTACAGATTCTTACAGAATAGATAATTAAGGAGCATCACAAGAACTGCAAATCACGCAAATCGTAATGCTTAGGTGTTCTCGTTGGTGCTGACCAGTTGTTGCTTATCCGTGTTTATCTTTTCGACGCTTGAGGTTCTGTTCCAGATGATCGTTGGAACCGGTGTCCCTGAAACCTCGCAGGTCACGTTCAAGGTCTGGCCTTCAATGAGAACCATCTTCGCAGGTAGAGATTTAATGGACGGCGGAACTACAACGAAAAAACAACTAATTGTCCTCTCTCTTGAAAAACTGAACACTTAGGTACAAGACAAACCCCAAGTCACACCCTAATACGACGATAGAGGGCGCAAGTAACATTAGCTGCAACTAGAAAGCCAACAGTTTTTACAGCGCATTCAGGACTGTGAAGATATCCCATGATTGCATCCGAAATACACATAAATAACTAAAATGATTAATACACAATAAGACCGAAAATATCCAGTCGCGTATACAATAAACTGCAACTGTATTTCACATTGCCTTTCTTCTAAAGCTCTTGAATTTACTTGACCATACGATAGAACGTCGATAGCGCTGAGCAATCATGAGCGAAGACCTTACTCAATATCCCTGCACACTCACCGACTCGGGAGGCCCGCATCCATACATACTCTTCGCCTTAGGTCTATAATCCCATCAGTCTAACCGCTCGGCTAATGACCTCCATGTTACTCACCCATCATCTTGACATCAACGTGTACTTCTTTGGAGCCATGCAGATTTGAGACCCGACAGAAATAGCGACCTTCGTCGTCGCTATCAACCTTCGGAATTGTAAATGTCTCGCTCACTTCCGGCAAACGCACTCGAACGCGTATCATGTCAGACATCTTCTGCTCCTGGATAATACATGTACAGTAGACCAATGGGGAACGAACATTATCCCCCCTGGACATAGTCCCCCCCGATTTCGCGTTGGACATTACCTTTCCCCGGACAAAATCCTCCCCTCTGTGTAAATAGCCTATAGTCTGCATGTCATTGATAAATGATAATTGCCGTTTTTGTTGGTTATTTCATTCAGGTGTAGGCCTAAACTTAAGACTTGTTAATGTCACTCAGTTCAAAAGCAGTACGAAAGTTAAGACTTGTTAGTGTCAGTCGGTGAATCAGTTATAAAGTGAAGACTAGTTAGTGTCATTTAGACGAGTTTATGTCGTTCATTCCGGGGTACAAGTCCGGGGGGACAATGTCCGGGGATTATGTCCAGGGGGGATAATGTCCTACACTCGACCAATGAGATAGTTATATATCGAGAATACAGAGAACTAGACATGCATAGCCTAATTACTTGAGCTCATGCCGCTGAAGAACATTTCTAACGACACACCTCTGTTGCAGACTCATGTTGTGGCACACTTGGTAGTTTTTGATGGCGCTATGCACGTATAAAATGGAAATGAGCATTTTATTGCGTCTTCCAATATCTCTCGAAGACGCTTGTCAGATATGAGTACGTACGTATATATAGATCCATATAATATCAACAGACTCGTGTTGCAACGCTATTAGAATGACCTCTGAAACGAGTATTGTTTGTACTTTATCCACAGACGACCACTTCTGGTGCCGTTCTGTAGAGGAAGGGGCGTCTAAACAAGTTATACTACCTTTGCCCTTCACCTTCATTTGTCTAGGTAAAAAAGACACTCATCGTAGGCACAGTTACAGAGGTCAACCTTTTCAGTTAAGTGCTTTAAACGAGGTTGTTGAACGACTTGTGGTTCCAGTATAATTAATTTGTTACGTTGCTGAACGAATTGGAGAACTTCTCAGTGGATATTTTTAGAAAGAAACAAGCAGGAAAAAATACATGTATAATTATGTGCATGCATGTATAGTACGTATACATGTGCATGTAATTATGTTTATGCGTATACGTATGTGAGTACTTCCGTTTTTTTATACCTTTCTTTCTTCATAAACATATTATCTGTGCATCTGTCTTTCTGTATGCATGTTGATTGTTTGCATGTCTCTTCATATGCATATCCGATCTGTCCGTCTGCAGTTCTGTCTTTCTCATTTTCTGCCGTCTGTGTTTTAGTGGGTGTTTTAGTCTGCCTTTTAGTCTTCCTTCCTCCCCCTTACTGCATGTCACTTTGTCAGTTTGTGTCTACCTATTTGCCTGCTTGCCTGCCTTTCTGTAGGCCTAACGCATATGTCAATCTGATTTTCTATACGTTTGCAATGTATGCACATCTGCCTGATTGCATGTCTATCTATCACTGTCTGTCTGTCAGTCTTTCTTTCTTTCTGTTTGTCTATCTTTCTTTCCGTCTGTCTTTCTGTTTGTCTCAGACTGTCTGTCTATCTATCTATCTATCTATCTATCTATCTATCTATCTATCTATCTATCTATCTATCTATCTATCTATCTATCTATCTATCTATCTATCTATCTATCTATCTATCTGTCTGTCTGTCTGTCTGTCTGTCTGTCTGTCTGTCTGTCTGTCTGTCTGTCTGTCTGTCTGTCTGTCTGTCTGTCTGTCTGTCTGTCTGTCTGTCTGTCTGTCTGTCCGTCTGTCCGTCCGTCCGTCCATCCATCCGTCCACCCACTCACCCACCCACCCACTCATCCATCCAGCCATCTATTAGACCGTTTTATTTGTTATGGTCTCCTATGCAGTGTTTTGTCCTCTTACCCGATACCATTCGTAGCTGACTTGTGGATTTCCATCCGCTCTGCAGTGAAGCATCGCCGTCTGACCCTTGATGATCCTGTCCGCGCTCGGCTGGCGCAGAATAACCGGAGGATCTGCACAAAGAAATTTATACATGGGGTCAGAGGTCGTGATAAGACGTTTTCAGGACCTTGCTTGACCATCACAAGGACGGGATTGAAACTGGGCGATAGAATCGAAGAAGAAAAAATTCAGAAAAATGTCAATCCCCCATAGACACATGTATGCAAACATACAAACGTACACATTTAGCTTACATACTTACATAAATGCACACAGCTAATCAGGCAACGATATCTTAAATCGACTAAGAACTCACATCCAGAGATTCCAGACACACACACACACACACACACACACACACACACACACACACACACACACACACACACACACACACACACACACACACACACAGAGAGAAAGCACATGCACTCGTGGAGATACAGTGACACATAGACGTGCGCTTGAGGCGCCGCTAGAGAAATAACACGCCTCTATTGCTACTGTATGGGCGTCCAAGTGTCTCTCGTGGGACGCGCGGTGTCTCAATTTACTTCATCGGATCCCCTAGTAACTGTCGTTTCATCTCATCCAAACGCCGATCTTCAGCGAAGCGTAACACAGTCTGGCAGCCGCCGCCATAAGTTCCGCGTCACTGGATCGATTGAAGCAATCAACTGGAAGGGCTCTTCTATAGAACGAGCGCTCTTCCTACATTATGTGTCCGCGGACAAACGCACACATCAACTTCAGAAGATGCAGAATAACTCCTGCTCCGTTAATACTATGCTGTTTACATAGAAAAAAACAAGAAGGCATAATACGCATACGATTAAATGGATAGAAGCATCTCTGCTATTATTTGTACACGGTCTCCTGTTATTTGTACACGGTGTATACTTACAAAGGAGATCGAGCGATATGAATCTAGACTTGGCGTTCCCGTTGCTAGGGACTTCTGCCCGACATTCGTACATTCCGGTGTCCCTCAGGTCCAGTTGGCTTATGTGCAGTCCATTCTTATCGATCATGTATTTGCCGCCATCTGTTGGAAAGAATATACAATTCAGATGTTTATGCGTGAGTAAGCAATTTGAATTCATGTGAGTTTGTAAGAAACGCCTTGAAAGACAATTTTTAGAAAAATCGTTCTACGCCTGTCGAGATAATAAAATTAATATACAATTATACATGAATGGAAGCATTTTAGGAAATGTAATCCGAGCGAGTTGACAATAATTCTATTCACGGTATAAAGAAGTATTAATATGTTTGTGACAATAATTTCCATCTCTATAAATAAATCACTTCCTTAGCAAAGCGAAATCGTTGCTCTATATATGACAAAGAGTTGAATGAAAAATTTGCACCAAGATTCACCGTATTTTTCCAGCTAAGCATTTATTGAGTGTATTGTATTGTATTTGAACACTTGTTATAGCGCCCCTACCAGATTTCCCATTCAGAGGCGCTCCCGACTACTGCGCTGTAGTCGGAGTTTCACGCCGAAGCGCATGAGCAATTGCGAGTGAAGGACTTGCCCAGGGTCCCTACGCGGCGGCTTTGAGGTGGATTCGAACCCACAACCCTCCAGCTGCAAGGCACCGAACATACCCCCAAACCACCGCGCCCCAGTATGTTGTGTTGTGTGTTGTATTGTACTCCACGTTTATAATGCGACCGAGCCACCCGCAGTAAAGATCCGAGAAATTAATCTCTGATAAACCGACCGACCGGGAAGCGAACCGGGGCGCCGACGTGACGAGCGGGCTACCAACCCATTCGGCCACTCAGGATCCTTAATTAAAAGATGCGAAAACAACCATTAGCAATCATGATCTAAAATTAACTAATGGATTTGGACAAAGGCGCAATTTGGTTTATTTGTGCTGCATTATTCAAACCGGTTAAGTAGTCTGCTGAAAACACGAATTAGTCTAAATTATGTTTAAGTGATTCATTACTTTCAAAACGCGGTAGCCATTTTGGTCTAGTTGTGACAAGTGAATTAGTTTGACAATGCGATTAGATGACAATGCAAAGTATTACAATGCAGTATTTATATAGCGTCTATTTATAATTTTTTTGTCCTTTGACGCTTCGCTTGCATCCCAGAATCCACTCTGAATCTTTCTATACTTGCCTCAAAACTGTCCTTTTCAGCCGTGCTGGGGTCGGGAGCGCTTCTGAGTAGTAACCTTGAAGGGGCGCTATATAAAACTTCGTAATGAATGAATGAATGAATGAATGAATGAATGAATGAATGAATGAATGAATGAATGAATGAATGAATGAATGAATGAATGAATTTATAAATAGACTCAGATGCCAGCCAACCAAATTAAGACCGAAAAAGATTGCACTAGGCAATCAGATCAGATTAGATTCAAATACACCATGTCAGGAAAGATAGATCAAAACACGTCCAAGTAATCAAGAGTCCAACTTAGATCATATGAGAACAGATAGAAATAGACAAGGCCGTAGCCAGGATTTTGTTTCGGGGGTGTTTACTCGTTCTTGAACAAGCCGACAAGCAACCAAGTCAACTGTCTATAAGGGGTTTGGAGGAGCACTGTGAGCTCTCAAAGCACTGTAGAGCTGCATCATCTAAGTTCACATGAGTGCTCTTAGTTCTTGCACCGTATAATATGTTAGTAAATACAATATTTATATTATATAGCCTACACTATTTAATTTCGGGGGGTGTTTAAACACCCAAAACACCCCCCTAAATACGGCCTTGGAAATAGAACTAAATTAATTAGAATTAATTACCTGGCAAGATATTTCTGTTGTTCAAATACCACGTGATTACAGGCCTTGGAAGGCCAGTGGCTCTACACTGGAGTAACGCATTGCTGCCCAGCAGGTGGCGTTCCAGGGTCGGAGTTTCGACGAAACGTATGTCCTCTAGCGACAGAAACAGCAGACATCAGTCGACAATGATTTATCTGGAGATATTTATCAATTCCACGTGTCTATGTTACGGGGCTGTGCTTTTATTTTCATTTAGTACAATTACGTAAATCAGGCGCAGAAGGCCAGCACACACCCATGCAGC
>JACEVL010003701.1:0-12134 GCA_020284085.1 Aporrectodea caliginosa
CGGCGTTCAAATTAATTACATCTTGTAGCTTCAAAAGCCGTTCATTTCCTTAATAATCAGTTAAATTGCTGATTTAATTAATATTTGTCTATTTCGTTTCTGTTGGTAAGATTTTCTTCTTGCTTAAAATAATTATGTTTCCAATGACATATCCCTAAGTTTTCCAACGTTTTATGTCTTTATTTAGCGCAGTTCTATAATTTAGGCAAAATGGCGATTTTTCATCGCCGTTTAGTTTTTTATTATCGTTGTTGTTGTTGTTGTCATCATCATCATCATCTTGATTATTTCTAAAACTATGCACACACATATATGTATATATGTATTATGTTGCTTTGTCAGTCTACGTATCTCTGTCCGCGAGTCAGTCGCTCTATTTCCATGTCTCAATCTGCATTTGATGCTAAGCCATACATATGCATAAGAGTATTTATGTATGTGTGTATGCGCTTTTATATTATACATATACATACATATATACATTTATGTGTGCATGTATGTATGTATGCGTTCATGTATTCATGTATGTGTGAATGAATGTATATTATGTGTATGCATGTATGCGTGCATGTATGCATGTAAGCAAGCATGTCTACATTGTGTGCTGTCACCGTCCCTTCCATGAGTTTTTGATATTTCATTACACTCATATTATAGGCTTTACTATACTACACTCATCACCTCGCTAGTGATAGCCCAAGCATGGCACAGCATCGTTAAAAAAATAATAAACAAACCGATTGTTTTAGCGCTCTCTTTAAACACCACTGAAACGTTATTTACCGTTGCTACATAGGCTTGGGACACGGCATCCAATTAAAAAAGAGCTGTAATATGCCAAAAATAATCTTTGCCAGCGGCAACGGCCAATGTTGTCATAAGCTGCCGTTAAACTGGGAAACCAACCAACCAATTATAACCCATGCACCCACTAAATTCGGTAAGGTTGAAGTCAACGGCCATGACAGCCACAAGATGTTTTTAAACAATGGAAACCTACCAGTTGTGGGACACGGTAGCAGATTGGTTACAGCGCTCGGCTTATAACACGGAGAGTAGGAGTTCGAGTCTCTGAGAAGGTGACTGTGTAGATACATTGAGCAATACCTTCACTTACAATAATTGCTCAACGCATCGATTGCTCAGCGCCATGCTTGGCATCTCATACATAATATTATGTATGTAAGCGTGTTGTGTATGTATGTGTTTCTGTAGTTGTTTTTTTACATGGCGTCGTATACAAAACGTAATTATTATAATAGTCATTTGATAGCGCGTTGAGTCTGTAACCTAAAGATTGTTTTTGGCGTTTCTCGCGTCGTAAGTATAATAAACGAAGAAACAAATTTATTAATTAATTCGAATTAAACTGTGTTAATTATATTTTAGAAGAAGAGGCTCCAAGTGTCTACCACCTCTGTCTGTCTTTTCACACTAAAATGCAAAATGTTTTATTCTAGCAGCCACTATAGCTAGGCTAGAAGGCTCGCAGTTATGAATCTTCAAAGCGCATTCATTGTAACGCAGTGGTTTCAGTTTTTGCAAAGGCAATTGATCATAACCCAGCTTAAAAATTACACGTAGTTACGACATATATATTGCATTGGTTGAACACGTTTAAAAGGTGTGCAAAAGAGGGCGTCGCATTATCCAGTATTTCGACGAAATTTCTTGGAATCGAAAGCAGTTGACGTTAATAAGAAAAGTATGCGTTAAGATAAAGTTTTTGATTCGCGTTACCTTATATGAGACTAGACTTTTGTACCTAGCCTCGCCCGGAGTGGGTAAGGATTTGCCAAGTGACGCATTCTGCCGAGTCGTTCGGGTTCGACCGATTTAAAACGGGTTCTAATGTCAAAATATGTCAACTTAAATTTCATACCGCTAGTGTTCAATTCGCGAGACGTAATTTTTCACGGCTTTCCATGGATTAGTAATCCATTTGATTTGCATATTGTGACCGGCCTTCGGATCACGTGCTTTCTCCCGAACTAAGACAATGCCAGAGTTGAAATTGGCAGTTGAGTTACTCTAATTTGAAGTTTAATGACATAGTGCAGCATCTCATGCCGATAATGTCTTTAAACACAATTTCACTGATTTGATTAATATTTCTCTCTTTCATTTCTGCTTGTCCGATTTTCTGGATGCTTAAGATGGATGTATGGATCCAGAGTTTAACGGCAGCTTATGACAACATAGGCCGTGGGCGCCGACAAATATTATTTTTGGCATATTGCAGCTCTTTTTAGATAATGTTTCCAACGACTTTTATCTATGTTGTCGTAAGTTTTCGATTAGACTAACTTACGAGTTACTTCGCATCTTAATTAGCACCTATTATTATTATTAATCCAATATTTAACGACATCCTATAGCTACAAGGCTGTTGACGTCTTTAAGTTTTTGATGTATTTCAGTTCATTTTATTGTAATGTTCTCATAAGTTTTCTTTCTCTTTTATCGTCTTTGATTCCGTTTCTGATAGGATGTTGACGCATTTAAAGTTTCTGACGGATTAAGTTCATTTTCGTATACTGTCTATCATCAGTTTGCTTTCTCTCTTCTTGGCTTGGATTCCATTTCTGGTAGAATGCTGTGATTTGACAGGTGATTGTTGTCGATCTCTTATTCATATAAATCATTATATACTGTTTTCTCGTCAATCTTATTTACAATATTTTAGAGAATATCACATTGATCTAATTAATTAGCACCTGAAAGAAGTTTTATGTATGCATAGCCTCGGTAGAAACGTTTTAAGGGTGTGTAGGGAGGACATTAAATTTATTTGCGTTCTCCAGGCTAGATAATGTCAAAACCAGGAAGGTAAATGTTCTTTCCGTTTTCTGAAGACGATTTCTCAAAACATATATAAATATGCTTTACCCTACCCTCTCTTACCTCACCTCAACTCAATTACCTTAACTTAACTTACACTATCTTAAATTACTTAACCGTTGCTTATCCTCTCTTAACTTATCTGACCATACCATAACAGTTACTAACCGTTAGGTTAACTTACTTTATCTTATTCTGTCTTACCTTCCCTTGCCTTATTTTAACTTAGCTTACCTTACCTCATATTTCAACGTACAGTATCTTTCAATGCTGACCGTTGAATTAACCTTAACTTACACCTCAACTTATTGTAAAATTGCTGTAATATACCTGGAACAGTCTTCCTGCGCCCATCCAGGAGACCAAAAGTTTACCGACTTTAAAAACAGTTAAAAATGCATCTATTACGTAACCACGAGCACTAACATTTGCGCTGACAGTTGACAGTTTTGTTAAGCGTTCTAGAAGTAGCTTGCTACCAACAACGCTATATAAATCGTCGTAATTACAATTACAATTACAAATTACAATCATATATTTTAACCTATTTTGCACTATTGTAGTTTAAGCTATATTACCTTAACCTTAACTTATGTTAAATTACTCTAAATTAGCTAAAATTCCAACTCATCGTACATTACTGTAACTTATTTTGCGCCTTATCCTATATGAAATTAGGCCTACTGTTAATTAACTCACTCTTTACCTCAACTTCTCTCACATTACTCTAGCCCACCATACCTTATCCCCTGCCTCAACTTATTCTAAATTACTCCGACTTACCCTACCTTGTATATCATGGCGTCATCGAAACTGCAATAAACTTTTTTAGAGGCTGAATAGTTCTAGATATTACGGTTACGATTAAAATGTTACGATTTTTTTGTAATTTATTATTTTTTTGAAGAGAGGAGTTTCTATGGTGATGGTCCCCAAGGTTACGCACAGTTTCACAGTGTGATCGATTTGTCGATTTGACGCAGAGACCTGGGTTCGAACTCAAATCGAAGGAATGAAAGACGACCCATTAGCATATATATATGTTTATTTATACGTCATCGTCGTCGTTGTAGTGATTATAATTATTGTTGCTTTTGTCGACGTGATCGTCCTTGTTATTATCGTCGTCGTTGTTATAATCGTCGTAGTCGTCATCATCACTCTGATCTTCTTCATCATCATCATAGTCGTTGTCAGTTATATTCTTAGTTACGTTGTCGTCATCATCAGTTAATCATAAAGGTCGTTGCATTTATTGATCAGGGAAGCCTGACGCACTCGTCACGTGTCACAGGACCAGGTCATTCTATACGATTTCATGACCAATTTAATAAATAGGTCACATAGTACAACGGCTTTAAAATGATTTCAATATCATACCTGGGTCATGCGACCGAGTTTCGGAACGTTAAATATCGGTGTAATTCTGCCTTTTTCATTAGACGCGAGTCACATCAGAGACCATTCCTGTCCATCTATTTTACTTTGAGCGCCTCTGAACAATAATAAACTGGTTCCCGAGACTTTACTTTTTGAAGGCTGAGGAGTTCAAGATGTTATGGTTACGATTGAAAAGCTACGATTTCTGTTTAATTTATTATTTTTACTAGCAGTTTTTAAACCCGGCATTCGCCCGGGTTTTCCCCAGGCGTAATTTGTAACGGCTGCAAATAAAGGCTACTTACTTACTTACTATATTTGATGATGGGCTTCAAATATTTTAAGAGCATGTCCATATATCTGAACGGAAACGATATTTAGAGGTGAAAGTAGTTGCTTTGCCCGTGTACTGCATGAAGTTGAAATAAGTGTGTGTGTCCACAGTTTAACGGCAGCTTATGACAACATAGGCCGTTGCCGCCGACAAAGATTAGTTTTTGGCATATTACAGCTCACGTTAAGTAAAGTTGAAATAAATTGCAGTCCATGATTATATGTAGCCTGAGAACAAAGTCTTTAGAAGGTGTTTCAGTGCTCAATGTTTAGAGATATAAAAACTTACCAGCACTACGCGACTCTTGCAGTTTTCTGCGCATGTATTTCATTTTAATACTGAAATCCTTTTGCACAGATCATATCTAGATTCCTCCTCTACTCATTAACACTCTCGACGTTCGAAATAAGACACACCATCCACCATAGCCGCCTCACTGTATCCCAACCCTACCGTTCCTCGAGCCATTTCATCTCTCACTAACTGCCTCACATGGTCTGAACTACAAAAAAATGGTTGACTTTAGTTTTCGTAAAACCGTTTTTAGTTGTTTTGGTCGTCACAAGATGTCACTAAACATTGGAAAAATCGAGCTCGTTTAGATACCTTTAAAACGGTTTCTTTCATCTTCATATATTTATGACGCGTTTATCGTTTAGTGAATTTTCTGTCATTTCTATAAAAAAAAACAATCACGAGAGAAACAACCAAAAACTAATGAACAGAAGTTATAGGAAAATGAACTGAGCTGTATTAATTAACTTTAAAGACGTCGGAGACCATTGTAGTTGTAGGATGCCGTTAAACAATGGCCTACTATTACTTAGTGTTTAGTAACAAAATAACCTTTTTACACGCACCAGTCCGAAACTTGGATAAAACTCATCCAGTGCCCGTGCTCTCAGAGTTCCCGTTGAAAGCATGATAATTTTGAAGGGACCCAATTCATCTTTGTTATTACATAACGTCATTAATCAGAAACTGCCTGAAGTTGGAAATGAATGTGAACATTTCAGTGTCACCGATCTTGTTTTACTATGCGTCCAATAACTAAACTGGTTTCCACGAATTAACTTTTATAAATGCTGAAGAAATCCATCGACTCCGATAACATTTTCAACGTCCTACTCTCTATCTTACCAGAAGCAATGGGGTTTAATCCTTACGATGCATGTGCGCGGGCAGACGCTCGACGCTTACACATGCGTAAACGCTTGCGCATTGAAAGATGGATGGAATAAAGGAGGAATAAAATAAGGGAGTCGGTGTTAGTCAGGCTTTGGACTGGCACTACGAGAGCACGAATAGTGGCGGAGTACAAGATAAATATGGTTGATCGACATTATAGTTAAACGCTTTTGGAGAGGCTGAGATTTATATAGCATTAGGTAAACACTTCAAAGAGGTGTGAAGAGAGCGTGGTATTACAAAGTGTTTAACGAAATAATAACAATAATATTCGTTATTGAAACAATCCGTACAGTGTACACTTATGCAATTGAAACAATTCACAAGAACACAAGTGACATAAATCTTAACTGCCGTACTAACAGAACAGACAGCCTGCAAAACACGGCGCTAATAGCAGCCTACAAAGCATGTCCGCCTACGGATCTCGATCTCGGTACCTCTCGCTCTCTATGCCAGTGTGTTATCCAATGCGCATATGCTATGGCATGAAAACTCGATAATACGAATACTTGTTTCGAAAAGTTCTCATCGTTCGAATGGAATAATGTAAGCACTTAAGCTGTGAGATAAGTTGCAGTAGTAGTTTCCAGTGTTTAGCGACATCTTATGGCTGCCAGTGTCGTTACCGTTGACGTTTAAGAACCTGCAGGAAGTTGGGATACTTTAACGATCTTAAGGAATATATTGTGATGATAAACACCGTTTGAAAGGTGTTCGAAAGTGATCATTTCAGCTGTTTTATCTATATCCTCTGGTTCTCATTAGCCCAGCTACGAAGCTACGAAGCATTATTACAATAATGTCCATATTTTATAGCGCCTTACAAGAACCTCACGAAGATGCTAAGAACCTCATGAACACAAATTATTCGGTCCTGCACGACAAGAGGCCAACACTTAATGCGGTTTAAACCAACCGATTGGTTTAACTCCACCACTGCCAGTACTCTGGTAATGCCAGTCCAAATCCTTGATAAAGAAGGAGGGCGCCGCTGGTCATAATAATTGATTCACAGCGTCGTTAAAAAATGATAAACCAACTGATTGTTTTAGACACCATTGAAACGTTGTTGAATGTGGAAATAAAAGCATTGGACACAACATCCAATTTTAATCTGTTACTCTCAAATAGGTACAGTTGATGTCAAAGGCCTGTCAGCAACAAAATGTCTTAAACAATGGAAACCTACCGACTGTGTGACACGGTAGCCGATTTGTTATAGCCCTCGCCTTGTACGGCAGAGAGTAGAATGCTGAATGTCCTTCTCCTTTTTACGAGAAAGCGCTGACTGTCTTCCGTTGCTTGGTTTCACTCGATCCTCTTCTGCCAGTGAAAGAGTACAACGCGAAAAAACCTTCTCTGCTCTCAAGAAGCCTTTAGTCCAGCGATCAAAGAATTATGCATAAACACCCTCTGATAAATTTTACGCAAATTTGGCTGGCTGTTACAAATCGATGTGTGTCTCCTAAAGCAAGAGAACTTAGCTGGACGATCGTTCACGGAATCCTTTCAGTTAACTTCCTCGTGTGTAGAGAAATTCATCTCCTCTGGCGTTGGGTAGAACGGATCATGCCAGACATTGCCGGCAAAGGCATTAAACTAGATCGGAACTTTGTTCTCTTTCAACAGACAACACTTTGGATACAACAACTCTTCTTAATGGTGAAAGTTTCCAACATTTAATTATAAATGTTAACTAATAATACAAGTCCGCTCCTCTACATTAACCTTATTGTATTGTTTTGTATTTGAACACTAGTCTTGTTATAGCGCCCCTACCAGATTGCCCATTCAGAAACGCTCCCGACTACTGCGCGGACGCTGAATCGGAGTTTCACCCCGAAGCGCATGAGCAATTGCGAGTGAAGGACTTGCCCAGGGTCCCTACGCGGCGGCTTTGAGGTGGATTCGAACCCGCAACCATCCAGCTGCAAGGCACCGAACATACCCCTATACCACCGCCCCCAGTTGTATTGTGTTGTATTGTATTGTATTGTACTCCACGTTTATATTGCGACCGAGCCACCCGCAGTAAAGATCCGAGAAATTAATCTCTGATAAACCGACCGACCCGGATTCGAACCCGGGCCGCCGGCGTGGTGATCGGGCTACCAACCCACTCGGCCACTCAGGATCTCAGGTCGAATAGCACAATAAAAAAAGAGGTTTGTAATTATTTTGAACCGTTCACACACTTTCTATGTTCAGCATACACATTCACTGTTCAACATAACCGTTCGCATAATGAGTTTCTAATTTGTTTTACGAAAAATCTGCTTAAAAATTGCTGAATGTTAGTAATGACTTAAAACGGTTAACCCCCGTTTATCTACGGTGAATAAAAAAGGGTTTATAAAAAACTCAAATATCTATTGTGGTCTAATTCAATATTTATATAGCGCTGGAAGACTATAGACAGACAGACATACATGCTTTTAAGTAGGTCTCTGGATCGGAAACCTGACATTGCTAGACGCCTTTAAACAGCGGTCCATCTAATCTATATTAAAACTGAGTGTTGTTCAAACGGCATATGAATGGACGTTACCATTTGATGATTGTTCGTGAGAGAGTTAAGAGAAAGCGTTGACTGTCTTCCGTTGCGTGGTTTCACTCGATGCTCTTCTGCCAGTGAAGGACAGCAACGCGAAAAACACGTACTTTGCTCTCAAGAAGCCTTTAGTCCAACCACAAAGCAGTGTGATTCTCCTTACAGATTTTATTTTAGTTACAGTTATAGTTAATGGTTTTTTATTTTAGTTATAGTTATAGTTATAGTTAGTATTATTTTTTAGTTATAGTTATAGTTATAGTTAATGGATTTTTATTTTAGTTAATTTTAGTTACTACTTATTTACAATAATTAAGGCTATAAGCAAAATTGTGCGTATTAACACGCTTTATCACAATTGGCTCAGAGCTTTGAAAGCCTTTGAAGCATGGGTGCATTCAGCTTCATGAATACACGAGTTTCCAAAGTAACTGACAAATTGCATAATAAAAATATCGCATTTTTCGTTCTCATTTATGTCGAATGACTCGAATCGTCCATATTGCACTTCTTATTTTTATTTTTTGCATTAACGAAAATAAAGATGAATTTTCGTTAGTGTTATTTTCGTTATAGTTATAGTTAATGATATTTTTTAGTTATAGTTATAGTTATCGTTAACTAAATCATTTTATTTTCGTTAACGAACAATTTCGTTATCGTTATCGTTAACGAGAATCACACTGCCACAAAGACGTATTTTTGCTGTTTAAAGACAAATCGGCCACTGTTAAAGTGACCCACTAGCTAACGCGCCACACAGCAAGACGAAACAAGTTAAACAAGAAATACGAACAGAGAGAGAGAGAGAGAGAGAGAGAGAGAGACAGACAGACAGACAGACAGACAGAGACAGAGACAGAGAGAGAGAGACAGAGACAGAGAGAGAGAGAGAGAGAGACAGAGACAGACAGAGACAGAGACAGAGACAGAGACAGGGACAGAGACAGAGACAGGGCAGAGACAGAGACAGGCAAGAGACAGAGACAGAGAGACAGAGACAGAGAGAGAGAGAGAGAGACAGAAAGACAGAGACCCTGATATTTATGTTCATGAAATTAGCCATGTCTGCTTAGTAGATCGAACGTCAGTTTCATTATTATTGCCCATAATTATATGGGGAGGGGGATAGTATAATGGATAGCACTCTTGCATGAATTTTTCACGGACTCGGTTCGATTCCCGTAAGGACCCTGAGTTTAGCTCATGTCTTCATTCCCTAGGTAGGAGCAAATGACCTCATGAATATTGATAGGAAACGCCCAGTCAAATCAGGCATTTCACTGATAACAATGAGATTCTGCTAATTTAAATCGTTTTAACTTATATTTACAAGAACAGGCCCTAAGGGTCAACCGGTCAACCACCTTTGTTTTTCCTTCCACTCTAAAAAGTAATGTCTGATTCTGACAGCCACTATAATGAGGCTACACGTCGTACAATTAATGCCAGTTATTATGCACTGTCAATGCGCACTCATTGTCTGCGGCCTCAACGCAGTTGTTCCAAGTTACTACAAGACGAACAGGCTTACCCAACTTAAAAAATCAATGTGGATGAGATATATATAGTATTGGCTGTACGAGTTTTAAAGGTGTGAAAAGAGAGCGTCGCTTTAACCAGTAGTAGTAGTAGTGGCTTCAGTTTAACGACACTGTGTGATAACAAAGATCATTAGCGTCGCCTTCCCCTTTATCCTGGACTTGGGACTGGCATGCCGAAGTACAAACAGTGGCGGAATTTCAACCAAATCCATTGGCATCAAATACTGCTGACGTTGGGAAGAAAGATATATAGGTCTAAGCCCTAAGAGTTTGTCAGATAGTTAGCAAATCGCGTTTGAAATTTATATATTGCTGATGAGCACCATTTTAAAGGTGTCCAAGGAGATCTTTAAGTTGTGGTTGCCAGAGCCTCTGTCCACGCTCTCTTGGAGCGTAGAAAAGGGTAACGTTAAACGGTCGTTCCGTAAGTATGTAGACGCTATATAAAACTGTCTTTTGAGAAAGTATATCTGTGTAAAGCGCTATTATCTTCTGTGTGCGAAGGATCGAATCCGTACTTCTTGGGCTACAAGCTGAGCGCTCTAAACAATTGCCTAACGTGTTCCATCGTCGGTTACTATGTCTCATGTAATTTTAATTAGACGTTTATATAGCGCCATCTAGAAGCAAGACTAATAAGAGGCATTTTCTACGCTAGCCAATGTATGGGGCAGGGGCGCAACCACGGTCCAGAAGTTGGGGGGACCTACTACAATAATGTGAGTGGGGTTGGGGATTGCGAGCGCCGAAGGCGCGAAGCTGCGATTGCCGCAAGGCAAGAAGCCCCTAACGACTAGAGGGAAACGGGGAGCCGTAATCTCCCCATCGGGCGAGTCAGTAGCCGACGCAATTTTTGAGCATTTGATGCCAAAGTAGAGCATTTTGGGCTTTTATTTACCTCAAATTTTTCAAATATGATTTCGATATAAAAGTACCTACACCATCATAGATCTGTGAAAGATCTGTGAAAAATTATATGAATAAACTGGAAGTGACAAGGGTTTAAGAGAATTGAACGGAAAAGAGTAGAATAAGCTCTAGAACAGTACGTGTTTGTCAAGACTAGGAACATCGCAGAAGGAAGCCATTTTTCTCAGAATACCGTTAAAGGCATTTATGTTCCCCTACAGTGGCACTGTGGCAGGCCTGAAAATACCAAACAGAGGAGGCATAACGTAGCCGTGCGAGGAGTAGCTCTAACAATGTCAAAGACGTTCACCGTGGTGACCGTGGGCGACCAAACGTAGCTCGAACATGGATTTTCGGGGTTTTGCAGCATATTTTTGTCCATGTGTGCCCCAAAGCCAATCCGATCAGAGATAGTGACGCCCAAAATAACCATCTCCTGGACCCGCTCGATGCCAGGGATGAGAGGAGGGAGGGCAATAGGTTTGGACCTCGGTCGTTTGACAACCATTTCTCTGGTCATAGCATGGTTTAATTTAAGATTGCTAATGGATGCCCATTGCCCAGTTAGAGAATAATATGGTCAAGTTCAGAAAGAGTGCTGTCAATCAATGCAGGAAGCAGGGACCAGCTTGCAAGTAGATATCGTCGCCATATTTAGGGAGACGGTTTCTACTAATAGTCCCAGGTTTAAGGCTAGAAATGGCTATGACAAAATCAGTAGGTCAAGGGGGCCTTTATATAAACCCGGAAAGGGGAGGAAAGCGGAAAGGGAAGAATTCCCAAGCTTTGGGGTTGGGAAACCAACCCCCCAAATTTTGGGCATTTTATCCAAAAGGGTCTTTTGGGGTTTTTTGCCCCCCAATTTTAAAAGGGGGTTAGGAGGGGGGCCCCCCCTTTTTTTTCGGGGTTGGGGGACCTCCCCGGCCCTAAGCGAAATTGGGGGGGACGCTCCCAATCCCCAAGGGGGGTTTTTGCCTATTTGGGGAAAATTTAAAACCCCTGGGTAAGGCAGAAGATTTTATGGGGGGGACCTTGCAACCCCCCAAAGGTATCCCGGCCCATATTGGGAATAACGTTGTTAAAAAGGGGGAGGAGTGATTTCATGCTAATCAGGAAATTCATTTTTAAAATTTTTCTGCATACTTTTTTAAAAATTTCTTTTTTGGGGGTTAAAAGGGGAAATTATATTTTTATTTATCATTTTAAAATTAAAATTAAATTAAAAAATTAAAATTTCCCCCCCCCTTTTGATTATATTAAATTTAAATTAAATATATATAAATAAAAATAATTAATAAAATATAAATTATAAAAAATAAATTTTAATTATTAAATTTTAATATAATATAATAATTATAATAATTTTATTTAAATTAAAATTAAA
>JACEVL010003702.1:0-14462 GCA_020284085.1 Aporrectodea caliginosa
GTTTCTCCTTTCTTTAAACACAGTTATTTATAAACGTACACTTAATATCAAAGTTCTTATCAATTACCACTCAACGGTAACTTCTAACATACAGCTCTCTACTGCATTAAACCAACTACTACACTGTATTGTTCAAATTCACTGTCATCAGCAGTTTCTAAGTTTGGCGCGCTAACTGCACGTGTAGAGAATCTATCGTCAGCCAAAGTTTAGGCTACTTTAGGCCAAGCGCCCACGAGCCGACAGCGCAACTAAGGCCTAAGACTAAAACGCTTAACAATCGATACACATTATATATATATATATATCAACCTAAGGAACACCTGTGCTCATTATATATGCAAAACATTAGTTCACAGGGCTATTCGCATATCTGTTTTCTCCTCTACCATCACCTCAATTGTCCACGCTTTTGTCTGTTCTAGAATTGACTATGGCAATTCTCTCCTTGTTGGCTTTCCCAAGGTTCGTCTATCTCCTCTTCAGTCCGTTCTGAATGTTGCTGCTAGACTTATAGCTCGCCTCCCTCGATTCTCTCATATCTCTACATTTATGGCTGAACAACTTCATTGGCAATCTCTCTCTGTTCGCATCAAATTTAAAGTTCTCATTCTGGCGCTCAAATCTCAACTGGGTCTTGCTCCAAAATATCTTTGTCACCAAATTCTCCGTCCCATTTCTGCTGCGTCATTGTGTCCTCACAGATTCTCTGACCGGCTTGACCTTTACGTTCCCCGTGTTAGCACTACAATGGCTCAATCCAGGTCCTTTGCCTGTATAGGTCCCTCTATGTGGAATGGACTTGCTCCTTCGTTGCGCTCTACCATCCTCTCTGGTGGCATCTCTACCTCTTTCTCTCACCTTAAAACCTTCCTTTTCTCTCGGAGTACCTCGCACTGGGAGCGCTTCTGAAGGGCTTATGCTGTGAGAAGCGCTTTATAAATGATCAAATACAATACATTCCTCGCGAAACAAAGATGTGCCACAGCTCTCACAGAAAATAAGAATATATTCGGTCTGGTGTTTATCATTTAGGTGCTGTGACGCCTTCCTCTGTGCTGGATAGAACTCAGGACCGAACTTCTTACTTACCAATAGGCGTACTTGTCTTTATCAACTCCCCTCTGATCTCTGGAATCGATATGTCTGCCATTTCACTTCGAAGAGACTATCAATAAGTACTTGGTTTGTTCTGATGGCGACACAGACTTTAAATTGATTTTGGATTAGACTGAAAAATTATAATGTTCACCTGATTGGATACAGAACAAGGCCGAGTCTCAGAGCGATTAGGCCTACCTAATTTCGATTTCAGACGAGGCACCACGCTCTAACCGATTGCTATGCTGCATTTACGAAAATCTTGTCGATAGACTTTAATTCCCAAGCTTAAAAGAACCTAAGCATAAAACAAAAATATCAATAAGCGTTTACCCAGACCATTCAGCTAAAAAATCTCATCTTTTCGGATTGCTATTTTTTTTAGCTCCCTTAATATGTCTTGCGGTGTCAGAGGTAGGGGGCCTAGGCGGATTTTGATTGGCTCTGTGCATATTGATTGTGATCATTTAATGTGCGGTCTCGTCTATATGCGACAATCCATTGATGCATCACCGAAATGGCGTTATAGAATTTTAATTAAATTAGATTAATGTGGAGTAGAGTAGAACTGAGCGGTTAGACCCGCAATACAGTCATCATCATCATCATCATCATCATCATCATCATCATCATCATCATCATCATCATCATCATCATCATCATCACCACCACCACCACCACCACCACCACCACCACCAACACAACCACCATCATTATTATCATCATCATCATTTATATTTTTGGTTTTATCAGTATCATTATTATCTATATTATCATTACTAGTATCTATATTATTTTTATTGTTTTCATCATTATTGTTGTTGTTGCTGCTGTTAACATTATTATTAGTATTATTATTGTTATTGTTATTATTATTATTATTATTATTATTATTATTATTATTATTATTATTATTATTATTATTATTATTATTATTGTTATTATTATTATTATCATCATCATCATCATCATCATTATCATTATTATTATTATTATTATTATTTTTTTATATTATTATTATTATTATTATTATTATTATTATTATTATTTATATAGTATCTCATCAATATAATTATTATCAGTATCTATATATAATATTAATATTTCTGTTATCATTATTATCATCAACATCATCATTATTATAATTTGTATTATGTTTATTAGCATTATATTCTGTTAGCCTATATAAAGGTATAGTAAACCATCGTTTTAGTGACCTGTAGTACAATCCTTCATGTGTCTTACAAGAGTCATTAAACAGTGCAAAGTGATCAGTGTCTAACCCTTCTGTTGATGCTCCACGGGTTCCTTAACTGCTCTGGCAAACAGTTGCTCCAGCGATTTCTTCAGTTGATTTTTGTTATTCTTCAGAGTGACAGGTTCGGCTTCCACGTAATTTTGAAGTCTGGTTTGTGATGTTTCATTTGCTGTCGCTACGGACTCATCTTTCAATATTTCAGACTGTTCATTTGCATCATTTACACGCTTATCTTGCTCCACTTTCCTTCGCTGTTTATTTCCTAGTCCCTGCATGAACGTTCCCCGATTCTCTGCATTTTGTTCTTGTTCATTTGTTTGTACGTGTCTTTCGTTAATTCTGCTATTCGGTTTATTCCTGTTAAACATGCGTCGTTCATCGTACATCTTTACTTCGCGAGTGTCTACTTCTCTTTCGTTTGATTTCATCTGCTTACTTAGTTCCAAAAGCCTATGATTTGCCTCATTGCGGAGTTTATCTTTTTTCTCAAGCGATTTCTCAACTCCTCAAGCCTTGCTCTCTTTTCTTCTTCGTGATTCTTCAGTGTCTGTGCTTTCGCCTCCATCTGATTGCCAACATCCAATAATTTCTCTCTGGCATCACTCAAAAGTTGGGCTAGTTCTATGCTGCGACGTTTCACAGTGGTAAAACTTTGAAGCAGATTCTTAATTTCTTCTTTGCGATTTTCATTATCATGCTTCATTGCTTCCATCTGCTTACCAAGTTCCAACAGTTTGTTTGTTGTTTCGCTCAACCTGTTTTCTTTATCCATCATCTGGCGCTTTTCGTTGTTCAGATCTTGGAGTAGATTATTTCTTTCTTCCTGGTAATATTTCAGTTCCTGTTCTTTTGCTTCCATCTGCTCTTCCTGGCGATGGTTCAGTTCATGTTTCTTTACTTCCATATGCTTATTAAGTTCCAACAACTTTTGTGTTGTCTCGGTCAGATGTTGTTCTTGTGCTATTCTTAGAAAATTTCCATTGTTCAAGTCTTGAAGAATCGCCTTATTTTTCTCTTTGCAATTTTCCAGCTCCTGTTCTGTTTCTTTCAGCCGCATAGAAAGTTCCACCAGTTTTCTGTCTGCCTCATTTTTGAGTTTTTCTGTTTCGACCCTAATACTTTTTTCCGTATTCAACTCCTGAAGCGTCTCATTTAAATCTTGTCAATATTTTTGTTCTTTTTCTTTCGATTTACCATCGTTGTCACCTAAGCGTTTGCGTGCCTCCGTCAAGTGTGCCTTAGTATCATCCATTGTCTGTTTTCCTTTTGCCAACTGCTGCTGAAGATGTGCAAGTTCATTGTTCGCTGACCTCAGTTTGCTTTCAGTTTCATTTCTCAGTTTTCTCTCTTTTTTAAATCACTCCGACTTAACCTTATATTCTCCCCATATTTCTTTGAGACGTTGTTCAATTGCCTTTTGAACTCCTTGATCTCTGCATCATGTTCTTGTCTAAGCTTCTCGGTTACAGTTTCTAAAGACTCCAGCCTTTTATTCGCCGCTTCCAGTTCCCTGCGAAGACTTTCGTTTTCTTTCACCTCAATCATTAACACTCTTTGCTGCTTTACACTGTGCTCTTTTGTGTCGGGCACCTTCTGAATGGTGGCAATTGCAGCCTCTCTTTCTTTTTTCTGTTCTTGAGCGACCTCTGGAGCCATTTTCCTACCCTTCCTGCTCACTTTCAATTTGAATTCTTCAGATCTGCCTGTATTTATTTGGGCAGACTCTGACAATAAAAAGTTGCCATTAATTAGTTTCGATAAAATAGAGTAACTTGAAAAAGGGCTGAGACTATTAAAACTTTATAATAGAATTAGGAATAATGTTGGACCTAATAATTATGCTACTGAAGCCTTGCATTATAATTACTGTGCATGATGCATGTTCAGTCTTGCCATGATCGTTTCAACTAGTGGCGCATATTGCGTCAGAAAATGTAGGTAAAAATGAAATTCCCCTCATTTCTTTCATATATATATTTAAGTAACTCATACTCCAATAGGTGGAGATACACGTACATTCTTCGTCGATACTTCCCGATCGCGTGCCTGTGAACATCATCATCATTATCATCATCAGCTGCATAGATTAATGACTAGCAACGACAGCATCAATATTGTAATTGTAATGTAATTAGCAACTTCTATTGCGCCGGTGTCTAATGCACAAGGCATCAGTCGATGGCAAACCGAAACCAAGCCGTGATCAAGTCAACATTCAGAAGATCAGTCCGTAAGACAGAGAGGCAGCCTATGGTGGATAAGCAATTTGAAAGAGGTACATGTAAGTATTCAGTTGAGAAAGAAATTACACAAGTGACTGAGCACAGCGCACAGTCACGGAAAGAGAGTTCCAAAAAGTAGGCCCAGCAACCGAAAAATCTCGTTCACTAAGAACAATACTTGATATAGGTATGAGTCTGTATGACCAGACAAAGACAATCAGATGACCTCATTGAATAATGTAAGTCTGGGGAATAAGAACTGATTTTAAATATGGTTGTTGGTCAGAGTTCACAGTTTTATAAATTATGAGCCCCGTTTAAAGCGAATTCTTTGCTGAATAGGA
This sequence comes from Aporrectodea caliginosa, assembly GCA_020284085.1. NCBI lineage: Eukaryota > Metazoa > Annelida > Clitellata > Crassiclitellata > Lumbricidae > Aporrectodea > Aporrectodea caliginosa. The sequence goes on from JACEVL010003702.1 coordinate 4,926, forward strand.
AGTCACTAGAAAGATTGAAGCACAGGGGTTATATGTTCGTATTTGGATGCATTAGCGAAAGAGTTCTGAACTCTCTGCAACATCAGCATGTTTGACATATTGACACCGAGAAGAAGCCATTTACAGTAATCTAGGCGACGGAAATCAATGCGTTTGCCAGAGATATCCTTGCAGACATGGGTATATAATACAGTCTATTTCGATAGCATCTTTACTATTGACTTCAGTGTAATTTTATTAGAGTAATCTCTATTAATAAAATTTTCATCCCATAACTGAGCCTAAGGTGAGCCATATGCACGCGATTAAAGGCATTGTCTTAAGGTCCATGTCAAGAAGGTCATGGGCAAAAAATATTTTCAATATAAAACATATTTAAATTACAATTAGTGGCTTCGTATTTATCTATCTATTTTTTATCATGTTTATTTACTTATTTATATGTTTATTTCGGTTCAACCAGCCAGTTAAGCTAAAATGAGGTCACTCACCGCACACTGTCGGTGGGAAGATGATACGGTGACGGAGAGGATTGGCCATCTGCACTCATATGCCGAGGCTAAGAAAATGAAATCGCTAGCACTTCATACCCATGGCTGCCTCGGGACTAGCTTAAGGGACTGCTCTTCTTCTTAGGCCCCATTTATTTGCGGAGAACTCTACCTTTGCCAAACGCTTGGTTTAATAACAGTAACTAGTCTCTCTAGTAACTCTTTGACTAGTGGAAAATGATTCATCAGAGGCTCACGAACAGATTTGCTCGTTAACGACATAGAAAGGGTTTAGAAATATCAAGGGGACAGCCTAAAGAAGGCTTGGTTTATCATTGGTGAATAGATCGTGAAAATAGAAATCCTCTTACCGGTATGAATTTCTTTCTTCGGACTTTTCTTCTCTATTAACTGAACAAAGTTTTTCACTCGAACTTGGGACTCACCTGGCATTTTGATTCTTGGAACTAGACGACAACAAACAAAGTTTATTTCTATTAATTGCGCATTTTGATGATCTTAATGTTAGTTTTGTCAACTTTGGTCCAGATAATTATTAAGCCGATGTCTTGCTAACTGCCGATCAACCATAATCGTACTGCTTTAGCTATTCTAATAGAATAAGTGTAAGTGTAGGGCTGTGTTTAACAAGTTTAGTTGTTTTTGGATGTAACAGCGTTTGTGGGTGCTTTCGTTGCTTAGGAAACGCCGGTCACTGTTTAATTGTAGGCTCTGCATTAGTTATATATTATGCACGAGTAAAGTGGAGAAGCTGACTGGACGTGCATATCCGGTAGCCAGCGGGAAGGCCAAGAGCTGACCCTCTTACAGTCTGATAAAGAGCCGAAACAGAGGGCTATGTACTGTACCCCATACGACGACGATTCTGTACTTTCTCTAAGATAACATAGACTACTGAAGAGGACTGAAACTCTGTATAATTTATTATAGAACACGACCAATTTTGTACTATGTATATTATGTGCTCAGTTTGACGCAAATCATCTGTGATATGAATGCGTCGCTAAATAAACGTTATTAACAAGGCTATGTACTGTCATATACCAAAAACTATACCATAGATGGGCATAATTAGTTAAATTGCTAATCAATTAGAATTAGCTACTGAAATAAGATGGAAATAAATAAGTAGGCCTACCATGATGTCAAATGAGATGGTATGCCAGAAATTTCACTGGTTCAGATCGGAACAACCAATGACTCTTTTTCCTTTATGTGGCTCTTTATAAATGTTAGATTACAATTACAATATCATGACGCGAAGTAGGCCTACCACAAAAACGAAAAGTAAGGTTTACCTCTTCGTTGTTTTTCTTCTGGTTGAATTTCTCTTACAGGCTCAAATAAACTAATAAGTCTTTTAACCGAAATCTCTGATTGTTCAGCCATATTTGTCACGAAATGACTCAGACGCTTCTGAAACAATATTTATAATCCGTCACAAAACAGTAATATTGAAAGAATTAAAAGTCCGGTCAAGCAATACTGATGAGAAAAAGTTTGGATTTTACAAGGTTATCACTGCAAAAGAGAAAGTGCAGTGGGAGAGTTTCTTTGAATTAACAAAAGAAAAGTCTGATCCAGAACATTGGTATAAGTTTTTTTAAAGAAACTTTAAGAAACATGAGGGCAGAGGTTCTTCAGAGTAGCCTAAGAGCTGTAACGCGTGGAATGGTTTGGGTGATAGTAGGTCCACTGTCTCAGTACACAATTTCAACTCATTTAGGAAAATCCAAAAAGGTAGGGTAGTAACCTTGAAGGGGCGATGTGTAAATCACCCTAATTAATGAATTATGAATGAATATTAGGCAGTACACGTTAATTTGCATTTGTTTTAGAACTTCTAATGCAGATTGCATGTCTTCTGAACCAATTAAGACCCATGTTATGCTATGCCAAATTGTTTGTATTGCTTACTCGGCGACTCTGGGCTTAGGGTATTATTGACATTAGCTATCTTTGGTTTCATCTTCACTTTCTAGTATCGGTCTCGCAGGCTTTGTTGTGCCAGTATCAGATACGTTCAAAGCACTTGGGGTAATCCCGGACAGTAAACTCACATTCCGACCGCATATAACAAACATTTGTACATTTTGTTTCTCTCACATCAGGGCAATACGTCACATCAGGTCGGCTGTGATTAAGACCATGTCGCAAACCATGGCTTTTTCCTTTGCTTCCTATTGCCTTGATTATGCTAATTCGCTTTTGCAGGACCTTGAACTTAATAGGCTGTAACGCATCCAAAACTCCTTAGCTCGCCTAGTGCTGCGCGTTCCACTACGAACAAGCTCCTCAGTTCTACTCCATCAGCTGCAATGGCTTCCTGTTGAGTTCAGGAAAATTTAAATTGGCCTGTTTGACCTTCATATTCCTCAGCTCTAGCACACCTCCCTACCTTCAGTCACTACTAGCTCCTAACATTCCTCCTCGTTGCCTACGATCATCAAGTACGAGTCTTTCAGCTGAGCCCCAATGCAGAACAGTTATGGGCTCACGTGCATTCCATGCCTCTGCTCCCAAGGAATGGAATCGACTTCCACTCTCTCTTCTGGCTCAAATTCACTTCCTTCCTCCAAAAGCGACTCAAAACTCACTAGTTTTCCTTGACATTTAAGCACTTGTATATTTAGCTGCATCTTCCTCTAAATAATGTATTGTAGGCCTACTGCAGCTTTTTTTGCAAAAACAAAACATAATTATGTCTAATGTAAAATGCCTTTTAGCAGTTAACATTTTTATCATCCAATAATATGTTAATTATTAACATTTTATTGGATGACACAAGTAAATTTATTATTGGAAGTTTCCTGTTCTAATATAGTACTGTATAAAATTGTGAACTGATAAGAGGCATTTTTTCATTAGACAAATATTTTGTTTTTGCAAAATATTGCATCAGTAAATAAAGTAATTGAAGCAGATGTCAACAGAAATGACGTGTGTAAGCCTAACTAGTCACTAAAGCACCAGAAGTCAGGGTTAACTGTGCCTCAACGTTTTCTTGTCGCTTCTCATAAGAAGCGAACAACGCTTTTTCCTTGGCGTATTGTCACATTTTTTTGAAGCTATCTCAGAAGTCCCTGAATAACTGGCAAAATATCGACAACATTAATTTTTAAAAATAGTGCTTTTCAAAACAAACCTGTGTAGTTAAAATGAGTTTGTTTGAATAGCTATCAGTTAGATTCCACGCTAGCGAAGGTTACTTACTATCTTGGATTGGTATGACCGACCAATATCACGTAGAACAAAAAGCATGCAGTTATGGCACAACCACTGTGTAGACCTACTTCAACTTTAGTGAAAGTGAGCAAACTAGACGAAATTGGCTGAAGAATTTCTAGTGGTATAATGGTTTAGAAAGAGAAAGGACATGACCACAATGGTTACACATCTGTAATAAACTGAAGAGGTCCATAGTTCTGCCGTGACCGAGAGCTAACGCCAGGAAGGCCTACAATTGCCATAGGCTATATGGTTTAGAAAGAGGAAGGACATATCTTCTGGGCTTGTCTGCTCTATTTCTAAAATTGTTACACACCTACAATTCATTGAAGAGGTGCAAAGCTCTGCCGAAACCGAGAGCTAACGCCAGGAAGGCCTACCATTGCTATAGGCTATATGGTTTAGAACGAGGAAGAACACGTCTTCTGCGCTTATCGGCCCTATTTCTGAAATAATCTAATGCTGTTTCTTATATAAATATAATCTAATATGACATGATGAATTTTAAATTGACTAAAATGGCGGGGAACTAGTAGCCAGGACGTTGGCAATGTGATTATGCAGCCCACATGCACACATTACAAATTGCATACAAGTTCTTATCTAACAGCAACCAAATTCTCTAAAACCGTGCATTTTTGCACTTTACATGGAAGATATGAAGAATGAGGATATCGATGTACTGAACAAGAAACCATATAATTATGTTTGAAATACATGTGCAAAAATTTATCCTATGGCAATAGTATTCCGATAAGGCATACAATATAATAAGGGCGATGCGTTTTCGAGAACATTGATTTGCCAATTCATGTCTCATCATCGGAAAGATTGTAATCCCGGAACGATCAGGCGCTATTCCAGAGAAGGATTTTTGAGTGGCTTAAGTTGATATTTTTAATTTACCGAATTCTATATTTATAGGCATACTATGCTAGAAGGATAAACTCAGCAGGAGATGACACAATAAATGAGACAGACAAATCGCTAAGTTCCACAGATTCTTCAAGATGACAGTTTTGTCCACATTCCTCTCAAGCTCGACCTTTGACGTTCGATGATGAAGTTGCAGAAGCGTATAAGGACACAGAGAACTCCACCTTGTGCCGTCGATTCGCTGAATCCTAGCGACCGTCATAGTCAGCCTTCTCCATGCGTTCCGATCTCTCGTCGCCTCTCTCAGTTCCGGAAGGTTCATCCTCATTGTCTCGTGTATCTCCTCCATCCATCTCTTTCTTGGTCGTCCTCTTCCTCGTCTTCCCTCCCCACACGCCAGCATCATCTCCTTTTCCATGCCGTCTGCACGCATCACATGGCCAAAATACATCATTTTCTGTCTCGCCGCTCTTTGCCTCAGTGTCATCTCTCCTCTTAGGTGTCCTATCTCTTTCAGTATATGCTCATTTGTTATCTTCTCAGTCCAGGAGACCCTCAGCATTCTCCTTCAAATCCAAATTTCACATGCATCGATTTTCTTCTCTAGTGCTTTGGACCTTTGGTTTTTGTCCATGCCTCGCACCCGTACAGCACCACTGGTATTATCATTGCTTTTACAATTCTTGTTTTCGTTTCCAGGCTCACCGCTTTATCCTTCCATAGCGTCCGGGGCAAGAGTTGATGACTGCGTCCCTTTTTAATTTTCTTGTTGACTTTTAATTGTTCTTGTCATAGTACTGTGTACAACTGAAAGCTAATTTTGCGCTCTTCTGGTGCTGCGCCCGAGGACGGTTGCCGCTCTCTGCCCCCTATTCCTTACGCCACTGAACACAATGACATTTATTGCATCCCTGATTACTAGGGATTTCACTGATTAGTGATTAAAATTATTTATTAGAGTTATTATTATTGCTACTGAGGTAGCAATAATAAATGAGGTCAATGTCAATGGAGCCTTGATCGCTCGGCTCCTTTGTTGGTGCCGAGAAAGAGTTCATTGGGATGTAGAAAAACAAACGAGCCAGAAGCATAAGAACCAGAGGCAGAGGTGCTAGGAGCGGGAGAACTAGAAGCAGAACCAGCACCAGAAGAACTAGAAGCAGAAGAATCAGAAGCAAAACAATCAGAAACAGAATCAGCAACAGAAGAGTGCCATAAAGTAGAGAGTTACACCAGCTCCCACTGTTCTTATTGCAGAGAGCTTTACAGTGACCAACACGAAGAAACGTGGATTCAATGCTTAACATGCAAGTGCTGGTGCCATGAAAGCTGCGCCCCTATTGAACCCGACGACAAGCAAGTTAAATGTAATTACTGTCGTTAGCTATCAATTTTTCCTACATAAGATTACAAATGACAGTCTTAATTCATTTTCTCGTTACTGTTGCTAAATGTCAAATAAATAATTCAGATAGCTCAATGACCATTGGCATTGCCTTCATGGCGGTGTCAAGATTATTCGTCTACAGACTTTTCGTCTGCGTCACTTCGTCTACAGACATTTGGCCGACAGACATTTCGCCTACGAAGTTATTTTGTAATGTCACTTTGAAATGGAAGCTGGATTGATCGAAATAATTTTCCCCCTATTATAGAAGCTGCATGTATGGATGAAACTAAGTTTTAGATTCAATAGAAGTTGGATTGATGAAAATAATCGTTTCAGTAATTAGAAGCTGGATGCCTTAGAATATTTAGCACGTTTCGCGAAACTATAAGAAAGCGGCCTCTGCTGATTAGCCCGAATGGATACAGATACATTCGTAGGCGCAAATTTTGAGACGGAACGATTTAATTACTAATGACTTCATCTTGACATATGAAATATCTATCATAATATTATATGAAATATATTAAATAAAATTAAATAATAACAATTTAATAAATCTAGCATAGAACGAAATGGGCGCAGAAGCGAAAAAGAGCGAACTGCAGTGATTGATGAAACTGGAAGTTTACGCTCGGAAACGGGCGCTTGCGATACTGCGCTGTGATTGGTGGAAATGCGAGCTAAAAGAACGCGGTTATTCAGGAGCGTAGATTAGCCTATAAAACGAGGCGAGGCACTGAGAAGAGGCTCTTTATAGATGATTTTACATGTTCCATCCCTCTTGCTGAAAAAGTGCATTGCTATTAAATGGACGTTAGCTAATTGATCCCGATGAAACTGTAATTTTGGAAAAGACAGCTAACTTAATCAAGCGGACTGATAAATGTAATCGCGTAATTGAATCATTTGGATGCTTTCCGTTATCTCCCGTGAATTTGCTTCAATTCAATTCAATTCATTTATTGATCCTAGTAAAGCAATTGCAGTTACAAAACAGTGATTGAACAGTCAATACAAACATCAATAAATACCAGAAATGTTTTTAAACAGTTTCTATGTAACAATGGGTACACATGAAGGGACGAGTCTCGATAGATAGGGGGCGACTGTGTTGGTAATTGGCAGAGTGCTTGTATTCATGTGTTGGAGACCCTGGTAGGGCCTGGTACTGTATGGAAAATTTACGTGTGCTAAGTACTAAGACAGGGAATGAACCCCAGACCTATAATGAAAGTTCTGGTGTTGGGACGAGGAGCTCAATCACAGCGGACACTTTTCTGTCGCCACCAAAGCCGGTCGTAGGCTCTAAGCTCGTTCTAGCATCTGAAGATGAAAGATATAGCGGCCAGTGGCGCTATACAAGTCACCGTATGGGCGAGACCTCGTAGGAGCGCACGCCTGCTTCATAAACCTCGTGTTGATCACACGATGGGACACCCATGGATTACGGTGGGAAATCGAACCCGAATAAAGTCGAATCCTTTCCTCATCGAACTTGCCCGAACCTCCCTGTCCTTAAAGTCCCTTCAACAGCGAATAAATCTGAAGTTACTAAACTGAAAATGTGAATAGAAGCACAAAAACTTCGTTTATATTTTTTAAAGACAAAGCCTTATAAGGCTTATATTATATTCGAGATAACAAATATTGTCATTATTGGTTGCGTTGATCTTTGAGGGGTGGGGCGCTAGATTTACGGTTGACGCAGGGCGCAATTATAGCTTGCTGTTCGGTGGGTCCAGCGACAGGAAGGAACAGTCGCAAAACCTCGCAGAAGACCGCAGGACTTGTAGTTGATCTCTCGATGAAGATCGCAGCCGACATCTGTTCCGGTTGTCCGTTAACCGATTGCAGAAGTCTGAGATGTAGTCTGGCACAACATTATTCATTGCTTTGTAAGTTATCAAGCACAGTCTATAGGTAATCTGCCGATGAACATGCAGCTAGTATGGGTTGACGCACAGAAGATCATTGACATGAACGAGTGGTGGCCAGCCAATATGAAGCGTGCAGCAGACTTAAGCACCGACTTATCCGCCCTAGCTGACACGTCAGCAGACCCGCCACTTGGCTGCTGCATTAGTCAACCCTGGTGACAATCAAGCTGTTCACCAATTTGAAGGCCCCTGAGTTTGGAATGAAATCGGCGGATTGTATTGTATCTAAAGATTTATATAGCGCCTCTCTCAGAATAACTATTCAGAAGCACTCTCAACACGAACATCCCGGGGAAAAGAAACGTCTTTAAAGAACGACAGACCAAAGAGGAAAAACTAGTAATTAGTTTACCCCTTAATGAGGGTGAAGGTCATTCCAAGTAGAGGGACCAACCACAGCTAATGCCCGGCGTTTAGCCAAGGCTGTCCTAGTCCTAGGAACAAAAAGATCTAGTCAATCAGCAGAGCGCAAGGAACGAGATGAAGTCGCAGATAACGGCTTTCGCATATACCGTAGTCAGGGGCACTGTTCAGCTGCGCCTTTGAGACTAGAAAGAGGATATTATCGCTCCTGAGTAGACTGTCTTGAAGGGGCGCTATATAAAACTACTCTAATAATTATAATGGATGCGCGCAGTGATTGGAAGCCAGTGCAAGACATCAAGCATAATATGTAGAGATTTGCGAAAAGTGAGGAAGTCGCGTATGAGCCTAGCTGAAGCATTTAAGACCGATTGAAGGCGGGAAAGACGCTGTTTCGGGAGGACCATCAGAAGTGAGTAGCAGTAGATGGTTTTAATACCCGCCGTTGATAAAAAAAACACCCTCTACCGAGTTGATTCACATGGGTCACAGAGCCGTCAAAGTGGACTCCAAGGTTGCGGACGGTGTCAGCTGGTCGTACTTCTGCATCACCAAGGGCGAAGGTACTGTCGTCGGTGACGTCGGAGAGTGTTGCACAATATAAACTCAGACTTTGATGACGGTTAGACCCCATTCACTCTGATCAACTCCTTGTTCACAGTGAACTTTAACACCATTCAGACTACCGTATGATGGTCATTTATGAGACCCTTCAAGTAAGTGCTTAAAGACAAACATACATAAATAATTATATGAATACATGCACACAGGCATACAAATATGCATATATAGATATACATACAAGCATGCAATGCCATGCATGCACAAGGTAATTTTCACCGACACACAGCCTTCAGCTTCATGTGTGGTCGATATCTGAACTAATGGCTACATAAAAATGTAATGAGAACAGAACATTCTACGAATATCAAGATAAGAACCATGGAAATTCTTTATAGAATCAATGTGATGTGAAGCAATTGAAATTTCCACAAGACATAACATAACCATTCAGTGCATGTTTGCTTGTCTTTCTGTGTCTCTGTCTGTCTGCAGGTACCTTTGTATGCACGTACGATGTAGGCTACCTCATTGTGGTCACCTTTCCAGTTATCTGATCATTATTTATTATTGAAAAGCGAAAGAGGTGAATAGATAGTTAGGTTGGTTCAATTTGCTTTTTGAAATCGCACCTCATATACCCCATATGTTGCACTTTGGTATTTATTTA
>JACEVL010003703.1:0-12482 GCA_020284085.1 Aporrectodea caliginosa
TCCTGGGTCCTCTGCTCTACATTATCTACACTGCAGACCTTGGCCCTCTCTTGGCAGCTGGTGCTATCTTGAGTCAATCTTATGCAGACGACCTTCAGGCATATGTCCACTGTTTGGCGTCTGCAGCTGCTGCTGCGGTCCGAGAAATTAGCCGGGTCATGCAGACTTTAGAGGCCTGGATGTCCTCCAACCGCCTACGACTAAACCCCAATAAGACTCAATATATCTGGCTTGGCACGCGCCAACAACTTGCAAAAATTAACTTAGAGGCCTTAGCTCTTAAGTTCCCCTGGATTACTTTCTCTTCATCTGTCCGTGACCTTGGTGTTACCTCGTTCACGCGACACATCAATCTACTCTGTCGCGATTGCTATTACCAACTGCGTCAGCTTAGGGTAATATCTCGCTCTCCAGCTCCTACTGCTGCTTAAATAATAATAATAATCTTTTCTTTATTAAGCGCCTGATAAACGCACTGCGCGGTCGGTCGCTTTATCAGAGATTAATTTCTCGGATCTGTACTGCGGGTGGCTCGGTCGCAATATAAACGTGGAGTACGAGGTTGTACTCTGCCTCCGACACTAATCATCTTCGATATGAAAAAGTGTCGTTAAGCCCAAGTACAAGCACTGCGCTGTACATTTACATGTTATGCAATTTTAATCTTAACTACTAACAGAACAGACAGCCTGCAATACAACGGCGCTAATAGCAGCCTACAAAGCATATCCGCCCTACGGAACTCGAACTCGGTACCTCTCGCTCTCCATGCCAGTGTGTTATCCAATGCGCTATCGGGCTTCCACCCTTGTCCACGCCTTTGTGGTCTCTCGCCTCGACTATTGCAGTGCCCTCTATGATGGGCTCCCTGCAGTCCGGATTGGGTGCATAGAGCGGGTTTTGCGCACGGTGGCAAGTCTTATTGGGCGAATCCCAAAATTTGGCCACAGCTCAGAGTATATGCGGAGTATATATGCAGAGTATATGTACTACACTGGCTTCCATTTCCGCAGCGGATCGCCTATAGGGTTTCTGCGCTGGTCTGGCGCTGCATGGAGGGTATCGCTCCCCTATACTCTGCTGCTCCACCTCTGGTGTCCAGCGGCTATCTGCTCTCCGATCAGCTAATCAAGCCGAACTCTTAGTCCCTCGCTCGCTGACTACCATAAAGCAGCGGCGTTCTTTTTCGGTCGCTGGCCTGGAATGGGCTCCCTGTTGCACTCCGCCTAGTGCCTAGGGGTCACACCACTACGTTCTCTGTAAACCTCAAGACTGTCTTGTTTAGCCGTGGTTGGACTGGGAGCGCTTCTGAGTAGATTACCTTGAAGGGGCGCTATATAAAAACTCCACAATAATAATAACAAGCCCAGGATCAGGACGGATTGTACATATCTTGGAAATGCTGGAGATCATTGATGGTGAGCATTAAAGGACTGCAAGGGTAATGGGCAAGAGGGACTGAAATATTGGTTGAAGGCATGTTGGCGTTTTTAATAAGAACAATATATCATCGGTGTTGTCAGTTTAGAGTTTACACGGACGCTCTGAGCGTGGAAGCGACACGACAGCTGTACCAACTGGAAATAAAGAACAGATTTGCAATTCTAGAGGGATGCGAGGAGGGAGATGATTCGGATCGGAGTGGTGAGAGAGTCGAGAAGGAATGGGAAAAATGGAGAGATGCTATCATTGGGGCAGGTGAAAAAGTGCTTGGCTTCAAGAGAGGAGGCAGAAAAGAAGCATGGATATCAACAGAAACGTGGCAGGCAATAGACGCGAGGAGACAGCTCAAGCAGGAACTGGAACAGACAAGGGCAAGCGGTCTTGGCCACCAGGAGACGTCTATGGAGTACAAGGCACAGGACAAGGAAGTTAAGAAGAGATGCAGACAGGATAAAAACAAGTACATCTTGCAGAAGACAACTGAGGCAGAGGAGGCTGGGAGAAGAGGAGACTCCAAAACACTATACCGGATAGTGAAAGAGCTCTCAGGAGGCACAAGAATACAAAACCTCTCACTAAAAAAGACAGATGGACAGCTGACAAAGACACACGAGGAGGAGGTCTTGAGATGGAGAGAACATTTTGAGGGTATATTGAACTGCCCTGAGCCGACAACATGCCTAGGAGAAATGGAGTGGGAAGAAGCAATAGAGGAGCTTGAAATAGACAGAGATGACATCAACGAGGATGAAGTCCGGAAAGCGCTGAAGAGTCTGAAAAACGGAAAGGCCGCAGGGAACGATGGAATAAAACCGGAACTGCTTAAGCACGGAGGAGAGACGTTGGTCAAATCAATGACGAATTTATGCAACAAAGTGTGGAAAACTGGCAGCGTGCCGAAAGAATGGAAAGAGGGCATCATCATACCACTCCCCAAAAAAGGTGATCTGAAGGAATGTTCAAACTGGAGAGGCATCACGCTCCTATCGGTACCGGGTAAGATCATGGCTTCGATAATGTTGAATCGCATGAGAGCGGCTATCGACGAGAGATTGAGACAGGAACAGGCAGGCTTCAGGCCGGGGAGGTCATGCTGTGAACAGATCTTCACACTCAGACAGATCATAGAGAAGGCTCTAATGTGGCAGACTCCTGTGGTAATAAACTTCATCGACTTCAGGAAGGCTTTTGACAGCGTCCACAGAGAATCAATATGGAAAATAATGAAGAGCTACGGAATACCATCCAAGATTATAGACATTGTCAAGAGTTTCTACAATGATAGCCGGTGTGCGGTGAGACATGGAGGAGAGGTGGGAGAATGGTTCCAGATCGTGACTGGAGTTCGGCAGGGATGTGTTCTGTCACCAATGATCTTTGCAATAGTGGTGGACTGGGTAATGAAAAGAGCAACGGAAGGCAATAGCTCTGGATTGAAGTGGATGGGCGCCGGCAAGCTCAGTGACCTGGACTTCGCAGACGACATCGCTCTGCTGGAAAATACCTGGGATGGAATAAAGGAAATAACAGGAAAAGTACAGGAGGAGGCAGCTAGAGTCGGGCTTGCTATAAATCCAGAGAAGACCAAGATCATGAGGATAGGGAAATGGCAAGAGGCAGATGGGATCAAGATCGACAATAAGCCAATTGATGTGGTAGAGGATTTTTGCTACCTTGGCAGTACATTGACGGCGGATAGCAGCTGCGACAAGGAGATAAGAGTACGTATTGGTAAAGCAAATGCAGCCTTCGGGAGACTGGAGAAGATATGGAAAAGTAATGGATGTAGCGTGAAGATAAAGATCCGGTTATATGAGGCCGTAGTGCTGAGCACCCTGCTATATGGAGCAGAGACGTGGCCAATGACGGTAGCAAACAGGAAAAAATTAGAGGCAGCACACCACAGGTGGCAGAGAAGAATTCTACACATCTCTTGGAAAGATAAACTCACAAATAAAACCATCAGAGAAAGAACAGGACAAGATAAGCTAGAGAACATCATTAGAAAGAAAAGACTGAATTGGATGGGGCATGTGGCCCGAATGGACAACGATAGAAGAGCAAGTCAAGTGATTAGGTGGACTCCTGAAGGAAAGCGCGGGAGAGGACGACCAAGAAAGAACTGGATGGGAACTGTTCAGGAGGACCTGAGATGTCTGGAGATGACGGTGGAGGATGCTGTCGAGGTGGCGAGGGACAGAGAGGAGTGGAGAAGCTGCGTTGCCCGATGTGCAGTCCTGCACGGGAAGGACTAAGGTCTAAGTTAAAGGTTGTCAGTTTGTTTCTAGTGTAGGAATACACTTGACAACAACATTATTTTTTCAACCCCTTTGAGAATCAAAAATATAGGTTTCATCGTCATCTGTGGCACGTTCCCATCTGGAGTGTTGTTGATTTCGCGATGCACTGTCGGCTGTTTCTGTTCTGGGCTCATCTCCAGGCCGCGTGCAGTCCGAAGTTCAGTGGGCACAAAATCTCATGCCACACCGGAAATCGTTTGCTTGCAAGGCCCATCCTAACCGACCGTCTATCCAACCGTCCATCAACTGCTGTGCTCATCTTCACAGCATACAATGTGTCCAAACAGCCAAAGCCTGCTTGATGAACACTGCACTATGGCTACAGTTGTTAGCTATAGGTCTCAGCTCCATAGAGGACGGGATTCCCAATAGATAATTTAATATATTTTATTGGATCCTTTGCCATTGATAAAGTCTAAACAGCATTTCATTGAAATAAACAAGTGTCAAGTGTATTCCTACACTAGCCACAAACTGACAACACCGATGATATTATTGTTATTAAAAACGCCAACATGCCTTCAACCAATATTTCAGTCCCTCTTACCCATTGCACTTCCAGTCCATCCTAACTGACCGTCTATCCAACCATCAATCCATCCTAACTGGCCGTCTATACAACCGTCAATCCATCCTAACCTACCGTCTATCCAACCGTCAATCCATCCTAACCGACCGTTTATCCAACCATCAATCCATCCTAACTGACCGTCTATCCAACCATCAATCCATCCTAACTGACCGTCTATCCAACCATCAATCCATCCTAACTGGCCGTCTATCCAACCATCAATCAATTATAACTGACCGTCTATCCAACCATCAATCAATTATAACTGACCGTCTATCCAACCGTCAATCCATCCTAACCTACCGTCTATCCAACCGTCAATCCATCCTAACTGACCGTCTATCCAACCATCAATCCATCCTAACTGACCGTCTATCCAACCGTCAATCCATCCTAACTGACCGTCTATCCAACCATCAATCCATCCTAACTGACCGTCTATCGAACCGTCAATCCATCCTAACTGACCGTCTATCCAACCATCAATCCATCCTAACTGACCGTCTATCCAACCATCAATCCATCCTAACTGACCGTCTATCCAACCATCAATCCATCCTAACTGACCGTCTATCCAACCATCAATCAATTATAACTGACCGTCTATCCAACCATCAATCAATTATAACTGACCGTCTATCCATCCATCAATCCATCCTAACTGGCCGTCTATCCAACCGTCAATCCATCCTAACCTACCGTCTATCCAACCGTCAATCCATCCTAACTGACCGTCTATCCAACCATCAATCCATCCTAACTGACCGTCTATCGAACCGTCAATCCATCCTAACTGACCGTCTATCCAACCATCAATCCATCCTAACTGACCGTCTATCCAACCATCAATCCATCCTAACTGACCGTCTATCCAACCATCAATCAATTATAACTGACCGTCTATCCAACCATCAATCCATCCTAACTGACCGTCTATCCAACCATCAATCCATCCTAACTGACCGTCTATCCAACCATCAATCCATCCTAACCTACCGTCTATCCAACCGTCAATCCATCCTAACCGACCGTCTATCCAACCATCAATCAATTATAACTGACCGTCTATCCAACCGTCAATCCATCCTAACTGACCGTCTATCCAACCATCAATCCATCCTAACTGACCGTCTATCGAACCGTCAATCCATCCTAACTGACCGTCTATCCAACCGTCAATCCATCCTAACCGACCGTCTATCCAACCGTCAATCCATCCTAACCGACCGTCTATCCAACCGTCAATCCATCCTAACCGACCGTCTATCCAACCGTCAATCCATCCTAACCTACCGTCTATCCAACCGTCAATCCGCCCGACCTGCCAATCACGCAGAAGCCCAAGTGTATACATGTAGGCCTATGTCTATGCTATAGATCGCTGCCCGCTGCATCTGATAGGCTCAGCCCCAATAAGACAGAGCGCCTACAACCCAAAAGATCCGTTTTAACATAAGCGTACGAAAGAAAAAAGAGTTCGATTCAGAAGCAGATTCGAAAGGGCAGAAGAAAGAGTCGTAGGAGCAGTGTCGAACAGTCGACACAGGAAGAGGAATGGTTGCGTTCATCACCAAAGTCGTTTCTGATGTCTCCGCGAACTCTTCACCATCCAGCCAACCCGTTCTACCCGATCATCCTCCGTTCTCACTCTTTCTAGACCCCCGGTCACTACTCATCTCAAGTTCTCCAACCGAGCAATATCCAACACTGCGCTGCGTCTCTGGAACGATCTACCTCCTGAATTCCGCACTTTTTCGGTTCCGCCACCATCATCGCCAATCATCCACCATCATCTGCCTCAGGCTCCTCTATCCATCACCCCAAGGCTTTCCACTCGAAACTAAAGTCTCTGCTTTTCAAGAACTCTTATCCTGACTCATCTGATCCTGTACCTTCCAATCCTCGACCTAAAAGACACCCGCCTTAACATCTGCTGTGCCCTCTCTGATCCCCTGAAAACCGGACTCGGACATCCCTCGGACTACTCTTTTGGACAATCCCTCTGATTAGACGCAGCGCTCGTGAATAAGCTGGTGCCCTGCGCTTGGCTTTCGAGTGGCGCTTTAGAAGTTTGGAGATTACGATTACGATTACGATTCTGCTAAAGAGATAATTATGTCGTCGCAGATAAACGCAGCGTAGCGTCACCCATTATAAACTAGATTGAGGAACACCACGTCTCATCTGAGAAGGAACAAGGAATCAAAGGATGAACCACGATTAAAGACAGAAAGTAAGGCTTAGATGCTACATAAATGACGTCACGCAATTTTCGCCGATTTTTAACCCCATTCAAAAGTAACACCGCCTGAAAAATTACGTCACACAGAAAATGTTCCTTCATGGAACAAATAGGGAGAGCAAGAATATTTTAAAATCTAACGGTGACCAAATATTGAAATGATTAGAAAAAAATTAATAATAATCAGCCCGAATTCATTAAACTAATACAAAAAATTAATACTCAAAATTAGTGCCGTTATTTTTTTAATTAAATTTTTGTTATTTGTTAAATTTAATTACACAGATCCCTCTAAAACACAGCTCATTTGGCTGGGTAGCCGTAGACAACTGCAGGGTATCGACTTTCCTCAACTAACCCTGCTCTTTCATCACATAACCTTTTCCGTCACAGTTCGTGATCTGGGACTTTCTCTTGACTCCGAGCTTACTTTATCTCAACATGTGAACTCAATTGCACGGAGTTGTTATTATCAGCTTCGTCAGCTTCGAGTGGTCTCTCGCTCTCTCTCTCATGATGCAGTTGTGATCCTTGTTCATGCCTTTGTTACTAGTCGAATTGACCACTGTTCCTCACTACTTGCTGGCCTTCCCCTTGGTGTTTTGGGGCGACTAGATCGAGTTCTACGCTCGGCTGCTCGGCTTATTGGACGGCTTCCTAAGTACTCTCCTGTCTCTGCTTACATGCGTGATGTGTTGCATTGGCTGCCTGTGTCTCAGCGCCGTCAGCGGATCTCATATCGCATTGCTGCTCTGGTTTCTCGTTGTGTTCTTGGCTGCGCTCCATCTTACTTGCGTGATCTTTGCCGCCCAGTGTCTGATGTTCCAGCGCGTCGGGTGCTTCGCTCTGCGACGAGGGGTGAGTTCCTTGTTCCACGGACTCGCTTGGCTATTAGGCAGCGCCGTGCTTTCTCGGTTGTTGGCCCTTCCATCTGGAATGACCTACCACTTAAGCTCCGTTTTTTACTTGTAAGCCATCTGACAGGGTTCTACAAGTCCCTCAAGTCTTTTTCTTTAGTCGTGGCTGGGCCGGGAGCGCTCCTGAGTAGTTTCTTGAAGGGGCGCTATATAAATGCTCTGAATGAATGAATGAATGAATAGACGGATGATAGACCTGATGTGACGTCACATTTCTCAAACCCTCCCACCCCATGTCACACATCGTCACAAATTTCCGACACCCGACCCCTAGGTGCGTGACGTCATTTATGGACGGCCCCCAAGTAGGCTAAACGACGGCTGGAAATCTTCGGAAGGACTTGTTGTGTCCCCTGCATATAGAGAGGAACATCGCATCACGAGAGAAAGGTCTGTGAGTCTCCTATGACAATATGTATTAGCCCAAATGATCTATAACTCTTAAAGATATAGAGAGATGTGTCCCGTTCCCCGCCCATTTGAATAAGATTAGGTTATGTTGGGTTACCTTAATTGTCAACGGTTCACCTATTAATGATTATTGAATTATTGCATTGATAGCTAGAACTCTTGTATTTGTCGTAGAATAATAATAGAACTTCTGAAAATGTCAGAAAGCCGTTTAGATCTATCGTTGGAAGAAGAGGTGAGGATAAGGATGTGACAGCCCTGCTTGAGACTAGATGTCGGAGGGCGCCAGCGTAGCTGATCGAGCGTTGTGTCGTTGAACATATAATATATTTCCTCTTTTTACCGGTCTCGCTTCTATCTCAACATTCTGCTCAGTCAATCTAAATCAGGAATTCAGGTCAGATCGTTCCTATCTCATCTAAAATAACATCAACCCTCTGCAAACTCAATCAGATTAAATTTGAATTTCCCGCATGCCTCGCACATGGTAATTTTACAGTTTTTACCCTTCCGCCATCTTTGACCTATATTTCAACCGCCATCTTTGGCCTTCGTTGGTCTCAATTCTTCTGCCGTTACTGCTCATCCGCTTATCCATATATACAACTAACATCGTACCTTCACATCTCTCGTGCCCCAGTTCCACACTACCAACGTCAACGGCACAATATTCTGACTTGAACTCCATCCCATCTACCTCATTCCCACCCACCATGGTAGCGCGTGGTGGAGAGGAGCCCATTCCCCTGTATGACATACCGACCGACGGCTGTATTTGCCAGAGGGAGCTCCAATCAAACCAAGAATCCGCGACGTACACCCTGGTTGTCCACAATGGAGACTTATATCGATGGCGGATCATTATGAACTTCCTGAGCAGGTTCTGCTTCTACCAGCTGCTTCATATACGGGTCATTCAACAAAATCTATCAATCGGTGCTCATGCACTCGTTCATCCTGTCACATCTGGATTATTGCATTTCAGTCCTTTTTGGGCTTCCCAGAATTCCGTTTGCACCAGTTACAGTCCGTCCTAAATTGTGCTGCCCGAGTCGTAGCCAATAAGGCGAAACATTCGCATCTATCACAATATAATATGAGAGATGCTACACTGGCTTCTTGTTGCAGAGCGATTTCTTTTAAGGGGTCGTCCATTAATTATGTCAACAAATTTTAGGCAGTTTCTGACCCCCTCCCCCCCATTCTGTAGGCCTACACTGGTCTTGCAATGTGGTCCGATTTTCACTCACTATATTATCCTTCATAATATTGCAGATTGGAGATTGCTGACAGCTGCTTTCAACAGCACAGCCACTGGATCACTCTGCTCAAAGCTTTATGTCTGTTCCTGTTGCTCAGCCTTCTCTTGGCTGCATCCACAACTTTCTTGACATGCTGTTTCTCTGGATAAATGAAATAAATGCCAAAAGTTTTGAGTCCAGCAGCCCAACAATTTGGATTTGCAGGGCCCACTGGGTATTTTTTAGCAACCGAACTGGTCAGTCAATCCTGCTTCCAACGCATATTGAACTTTTACTTACAAACAGGTCATGCAATTCAACTGGTTTTACAAATGTCGGTTGGCTTAACCTTGGACAAGCTAATATACATTCCGAAGCCAGTTGTCATTTGAACCATTCAATTTCTATAAATGTCCACCTTTGATATCTGTAAAAGTGACGAATGCCTTTCCATCTTCCAACATCTCTTCCAGCAATTCGCTTATTCTCACATGTCAAGATAACAAATCACTTTCCTCATCACTGTCTTGAGGCAGGAACGCTGACAAGCACACTGGCAGACATCGCCTACACTCTTGTGTTGATGTGTCTACTCAATATATTGTTGTTTTAGGTGCTGTGGGTCCTACAGCACCTAAAGCAACAATAAAAATTGAGTAGACACATCAACACAATAACCTCAATAGCAGTTAAGCTGGAACACAGTCCATGAACTGCTAAAATGATGGTTTGAAAAGTCTACAAAGAATCCATTTTTTTTGTAGCACATTCGTAGCACTTACTCAACTGTTTGTTCAGTGTCTTGGTCTTGCCCCACTATGCAGGTCCAGCACCACAAGGCCACAACAGTAATTGATAATTTGCAGTTTTGCTCAATCACTTGATAAAACAGTAAATGATAATTTGCAGTTTTGCTCAATCACTTGATATAGTTTTATGATTAGATCAAAGTTTCTCATATTATAATTACCACATAATTATAACCACAACAGAAGTGTAGACTAAGCATCGCCAATATCTGAATCGGACTTTCAGCGACAGTTCTTCAAGATAACAATGCCGACCGACAATCAATTGTGGAGAAATTTCATTTCCCTTTATTGTAAGGTCAGTGAGTGCAGTAAGTATTGTGTGATAAGGTCATTAAGTGTAGTGGTGATAAGTACATCGCGGTTAACTTTAGCTATATTGGGCGGTTAACTTTTGGGCTATTTTAACCGAGAAGTACGTGGTCTTTTTGGGCGGTTAAGATTAGGATTTAACCCGGCGGTAATCTCATAGGTTTTATTGGTAAGGTTTTTCCAGATATTAACCTCGGGTTATTATGGTGGTAATGGGGGGGGTTAACTTTTGATATTTAACCATGTGTATTGCATTTCTTAACCGGCCCATTTTCTTAACCGGAACTCCCTATAAAAGGGGTTCAGTTTCCACACTTCAGAGTGGCTGAACCGTAGAGAAGACTTTGAAGAACTTGGAGAAGACAGAGAAGGCGTGTTCCTGCAGTAGAATATTTAAAAGTAGCTTTAGGTATGAAGTTGTTCGTACAAGTTTGAGTAGTCATCTGTTGTTTAGTTTAAATAAACCGTTGAACTGTTCGAACGTTTGTTGCTGAACTGTCATTGCAATAAAATCTCCTGATAGACCACGGGAGTGGACCCACCGAATCAGCACTGAAACTGGGGGTGTAGGCATCCTGGTAAGAGTCACACTCCCCTTCAGCAGATTAGTCCACCGGCCAGAACCCGGGCACGTCACACAATCAATCAATATACTTTATTGTTCACCATAACAGTTCAAACATAAAGGTAGACAGTCTTGTACATTCAGTGACAATGGGTAAACCCAAAAGAACCAAAGGTTCCGCTAACAGGGTCACCTAATACAAATAGTCATTAGACAATCATACTTTCCAGTTCATCATCTTATGCTATACATGTTAACTTTTTGAACGCAAGTTTTGTGTCCATTATAAGAAGTGCAAAGTTATTAATTAAAGACAAACAAACAATATAAATAAAAACAAATCGCAGCATGCAATGCTGATGGGGACACACAACACGCATATTAAGAACTTGATAATTATGTAGTAATAACCATCGACCTATATTGAGCGATGGTAATAACAGTCAGTTTATCAGTCAATCGGAGATTACGGTGTAGCCTACAAAGACAATATTTCGCATTTAGGATAACTTAGAAATTCAAATAACTTATAATTTGTATTTATTTCTGAAATGGTGACATTCAATAGTGACGTAAATTAGCTGAATCCTTGAAAGTTATTTCTTTTGGAGTTATTGTATTCTTCAGAGTCATTGTTTTCTATGACGTCATTATTTTTGGAGTCATTGTTTTATCTGGAATTATTGTTTTCATTTGTTTTCTTTGGAGTCAATGTCTTTAGAATCAGTATGTTCTTTAGAGTCATCGCTTTCCCTAGAGTGACTTTTATTCTCTTCGCTGTCGTTTGGCTTCTCCAGATGACATTTTTGACAGCAGTGATCTGGAAATGTTTTGCACTGGTTGCCGTTCAATTTCGCACAGTCTGGCTGCTTGTCTCCGTATTCACATCCTAAAACATGCCAGATCAGGTTTATGTCAGGTTTGTTTCGCTCTTGGAATTAAAAATCAGTCTATACGAAATTCCCCAGAGTCACTCCGGTTTTACAATAGGCCTAACGCATTATCAACGTTTAACTCACGATGCCATCGAGCATAGGCCTGCTCCATGGCGGTAAACCCGTAGTTTAGGTTGGTAAATTATTTTATATCGTCAAATTCAAATGGAAGCTAGATTGACGAAAGAAATTGTTTCTCTAAATGGAAGTGGGATTCATGAAACCATTTATGTGTTTAATCTGAAGTGGGATCGATCGAAATAATGTTTACCGTAAATAGAAGCTGTGAACAAATGTTTTGCATATATAATGAGCACAGGTGTTCTTTAGGTTGATATATATATAATGTGTATCGATTGTTAAGCGTTTTAGTCTTAGGCCTTAGTTGCGCTGTCGGCTCGTGGGCGCTTGGCCTAAAGTAGCCTAAACATTGGCTGACGGTAGATTGTTTTACACGTGCAGTTAGCGCGCCAAACTTAGAAACTGCTGATGACAGTGAATTTGAACAATACAGTGTAGTACAGTTGTTTTAAAGCAAGAGTTGAGTTTGTTGTTATTAAACTGTGTTTGAAGAAGAGAAAGAAACATTGAAAGAACTGTGTCAATTTAATTCTTAAACAGTTAGAAGTCGTTGAGCAATTTATATGTAGAGATAAGGAAAGTTCTTGAGGTAGGTCACAACTAAGAAAGAAAAGAGTTGGTGACATAATTGGTGGCAGCAGCGGTGAGATTCGAA
>JACEVL010003704.1:0-12522 GCA_020284085.1 Aporrectodea caliginosa
TATTCTTGATAATTATTACTATGCACCTAAAAAGTGTTTTAATGCTTTAGTTAACATTTACAGGAATTAAATTTAAGCAACAGTCTCTAGACAGTCTCTAGATAGAAAAAAAGTTATTTGCGATCTGCTTGAATAATTATTAAGCAAATTGCCTCAAATTCATTAAACATTAAACACTAAAACAATAATTGAATATTGAACATGAAAACGTTGATCAAAAGTGACTGATGACTAATAAAATTATATGACGAAAGTTTCTCCCCCCTTTGAAGTATTTTGTATTTAATTATTCCTTAATGTCATCTTTTTTAAATGTTATCGAACACAATTTTACTTTATTTGGGACATTCAGCACTACTACACCTTGCAATAACTTCATGCTTAAAATACTGCTAATCACGCTGTAACTTAGCAAAACCGTTAAAGGGGGCGTTTCGCCCCTCTACCCTACTGGTAATTACTTAAATTTACTTTTAAATTGGTTTCTTAACCAACCGCCACAATAGAAGCAATTTAAAAATCATGAATCAATCAGTTGGTTGATTAATTCATCGACCAATTCATCCATACCACCTGCTAGGCCTATAGGCATTGGACTACCTGTAGGCCTACTCATCTTGTGTTCACAATGTTTCTGAAAAGAGCTTATACGTGTGAGGGCTATAATAATCAGAAGGGTATATTTCAAGATCACTTTCCAACACAGCCTGTATTCATCTTAGTGTGTGATTCGTTTATATTTACGGAATAGATGACTGTACGCTAGTAAAAAGTAGCTTTCTATCCATCAATGTACATTAAGACAAGAGACAACCATGATTTCGTCAATCATTTATACAGAATTCATCCATTATAGAAAAAGTCACAATAATCCTATATATTTGTGTGCCTTATTAGGCCAAGTAAAGATATTCCATGCTTGGATACATATTGCTCCAAATGCTTAGTCTCTCTGTCTCTGTCTCTCTTTCGGTTTTTATTTCACTGCCTATGTCTATTTATATTTCTGCCTTCCTTCGTTCTGCTCACGCCACTATCATACTATATAGGCCTATATACGTGTACTTCGGTCTGGAATGTCAACGTCGCCACTCTTTAGGTGCGTGTATACATAAGTTTATGCGAAACTCACGCGAACACCAGTTACTGGTGTGCGCGTGTGTCTCAAAGTCTCAAATAGTCTGCATATGCCGCATGGGACTAGCTTGCAGATACGCCTACTAATTATAGTGCAACACGATTTGAAGTCCAAAGGCTATTTACATAAAGCCCAACTAGGCAAAACAACTTCCAAACGCGTAAACATCAACTATTTATAGGGCCTATGTATGTCAGTGCATTGGTAAAATAATATATCTTTATTCGTCAGTCGTCACTAGGAGTCTAGGACAGCAGAAAATCAAAAATAGTAAGAAATAAATAGGAAAAAAAATAAAACATGCTAGACCATTTAACTACAGTTTTGAACAAGTAGACGAAATATAAAACTTAACAAGCTGGCCAAGTTTTGCCCTTCACCAAATAAACACTGAAGTGACGTCCCTGCTACCTATAGCTTACAATGTTTGTGCTTTTAGGTAATAATACAGTCGTTCAATAACTTACCCGGAGAACGAAAATTATGATTAAAATGATGCAAACAGCCACAAAAACTTCCAAAGTCAACATCATAACGACGTTGCAATCGCTGACAGAATACTTCTGCGTGCTAATCAAACGTCAAATGCGCTCAGTGGTCTCTGGCTTACACGGTCTGTGAGTTAGGCCTACTTGCCAGTTGACCTAATTGAAACTGGGTCGTACATCGTCTATAGTAATATGATTCTCGTCCTGTTTTGTTAGGTTGGTGCTGTGAACGAGGGTCACCGAAGTAGTAAACAGTTTTAATTATTAGCTGCTGGTTTCGCATGGGTAACAATAAGAAACATCTATATAAGCTTATAATCAGATCTGGGGAACGAAAAATATGAATGAAATGAGGCAAACATCCACAAAAGTGCCACAGTGACAATCAACATCAAATGATTTCTACAAGCTTTGAAGGAAATATTTCTGAGTGCCATGCGAAACGTCAAATGCGTTCAGTAGACTATTCGTTTGGCATACAAACGTCTGCGGGTAGGCTGACTGTTTGACCTAGTTTTAAACTGGGTCGCAGACTACCTAGAGATAGACTAGGCCTATACGAACACGGCTGCCTTAGCTATCGGGGGTGTCGTTTTGTTAGGCTGGCGCTGTGGATAAAACTTATGTTACAGGCAATGTGTAAAATCAGGGATTTTGTAAAATGCCTGAAATTTTTAGGCAATTTGTAAAATCCCCAATTCACTCGGGCACTTTACAAAATCCCTGAAAAAACCAGGGATTTTGTAAATTCCTGAAATCTGATGATGAAAATTTGACAGAT
Source organism: Aporrectodea caliginosa (assembly GCA_020284085.1). Taxonomy (NCBI): domain Eukaryota; kingdom Metazoa; phylum Annelida; class Clitellata; order Crassiclitellata; family Lumbricidae; genus Aporrectodea; species Aporrectodea caliginosa. Next base: position 2,408 of record JACEVL010003704.1, read on the forward strand.
TGCCTGAAAGTGACGAAAATTATCGAAGTTTTACAAAATACCTGAAAAACCAGGGATTTTGTAAAATCCCTTAAATCTGATGATTACAGGCAATGTGTAAAATCAGGGATTTTGTGAAATTTTTAGGCAATTTGTAAAATCCCCAATTCACTCGGGCACTTTATAAAATTCCGGGATATAAAAAACCAGGGATTTTGTAAAATCCCATAAATCTGATCATGTCCGCCTTTGGCTGCGTGTCCGACATGTCTGCCGGCTATGTTTCAAGTCATGTGGTCGGGGCCGTGACTTAATTGTTTGTTCCCTTTCCCTTAGGAGCCTAAATAGAGCTTTGAGTTGTCGTGACGGATTGTCAATTAATAAGAATAAATAAATAAATAAATAAATAAAATAAAATAAATAAATAAATATAATTACATTTATTTATTTAATCAATTAATTAAATTTAATATATAAATAAAAAAATAAAATAAAAAATAAAATAAAAATAAATAAAAATAAAAATAAATAAATAGTTAATTAAATGATTAATTATCTAATTAATTAAATTAATTAAATAATTAAATTTATTTATTCATATAATTGTTTAATAAATTGTTAAATAAATAATTAATAATTCAATTAATTAATTATTTATTTTTATTTCTATTTATTTTATTTTTATTTTTGCCGTTAAGGTAAACGTTCGCCAATGACATTTAGAAGTTCATCCGCAACCAAACAGTGCTCATGTATAGTCGAGCAAAGCCTTCTTTGGCAAACTCTTGCAGACATGTAGAACTCTGTCGTCGTTGTATCACTCTGCTGTCGTTGTATCTTGTTTAGTTTAGACGCTTATCTTTGGGGGTGCGTTCGATCAAATAGAAGTTGGTCGACTATTTGAAACTCCATACCTATAGGCCTACTGATGCTCACGATTCTGAATGAAACTATCTTTCGTTCTAGAGTTTTTAACCAAAACTGAATTAGGCCTAGTCAGTTCGTAAATGATTAACGTTTCCTGTTGCTGTAACTAACATAGTTCTAGTACGTAAACCCACACAAAGCTGAATAATCTAAAATAATATGTCTTAACTGAATTTTAACTGAACTTTACAAAGTTAGGAAGTAAAAGAATCCGGTTGCCGATAGGCCGTATGGAATGGAAATAGTAGGCCTACATTTGCTATGATTGGTGGTATTTAGAAAGAAAGGAAATGAGCAACTGGTAGATTGGATCAATTCTAAAGTTTTTAGTTAGCATTTGTTAGGAATGTAATTGAAGAAAAATTCTCCATATAAACAGATGGTTTGCATCAACTCATTGGAGTGGCCCTCTGAATCCATCCTTGCAAAAGTATGTAGTTTGTTAGGCCTCTTGCCAAACGAAACATGCGAGTCCTCCAGCTTCCTGAGCCAGTAACTGCAAGCTTCCTCGGCTTGTTGCCGCCTAAACATTTTGTCAATCTAAATTTTGTTGTAATTATGAGATATTCCGACTCCAGACCAGTGTGCTACTGTTAATAAAGTCAACTATCTCCAACCACCACGCAGAGATTTGGGTCTAGATTGCGTCTACTCCTGCTGATCGTACAATACGATTGGAAGTACAAAGGCTAATTACATAAAGCCCATTAGTTTAGCTAGGCAAAACCAGTTCTATACGCGTCTTCATCATTCTAACACAGCAACGGACGACTTAGGACTATCTATAGGCCTAGCTTGCATTTGTGTACTTGTAGCTAACAATACTACAGGCGTAAAAAAACTTACCTGGTGAACGAAAATTAAGAATAAAATGATACAAACAGCCACAAAGACTTCCAAATTCAACATCATAACGATGTAGGACTAGCAATAGGGTGTCCCAGAAAAACCAAAGTTCTCAAATTTCAATGGCCAACCTCTAAATAGTTTCTCTTGGCTATTCTGATAAAAAATGCAAAGTTACAGCAAGATTGAAGATCATTTAGACGTGGCTCAAAGCCTTTTCAAATGTCGAATACCCCCATGCAGTAGCCTGTGTGGACATTTTACCAAAATATCGGTTTTAAATGCATAACTTTAAAAAGGGAAAAGATATTCAAAATTCTTTTGGTGAGGTTTCCTGGAAATGTTTGCTCACAGCATAGGTTTTGTCTCATAGGGTTACTCCTGCATGACGCCATGTGACATGACGTCAAACTTTGACGTCACAGTTGACATTGCGTTGGATCAATGGTTCCTCTTAACGTATCGTTCTTAAAAGGTTTATTTTTAGGTATCAAGTTATGGTTTTGGGAAAGAAGGATTTGCATAAAATATTCTTGAAACCCTTAGCAGTTTCTTCTTCCAGAACATGTGAAACCCCTTAGCAGTTTCTTCTTCCAGAACATGTGACATAACGTCACTCAACTTTTGAAGTAACCGCTCCTATCTCCAAAGCCAGAAGTCTTGGAAAGGAGATCTCGATGTCTGCAGACTAGGGTTATCGACTACAAGGAATTTGATAATAATATTATATTTCACAGACCACGTGACTTCACTCACCGCAGTGACCTTATATTTATATATCCATAGCTCCCAGCAAGTCTTAGAAAGCTGATCTTGGTGTCAACTGTAAGATTTTTGACTACAAGAAATCCTGAAGACACATGCCTACCACTCTGCGGTTATTACATTCCATGATCTATAATATCAAGTAACACGTTGATTGGTTTGCAACAGTTCACATGACCTTAGAAAGTCATAGTCAGTTTCCGGTAACAATTTTCTGTGAATCACAACGTACAATAGCAATCTCATGATTAGGAAAGTGCTTTGATGCTTTCACTGAAGATAAACCACAATCATAATCTATTGCTTGCAATTCCCGAGATACGAAGGGCAAACGCCGGGTCGTCAAGTGACCTTGAAGCTCAGATGTAGTGTAATGTAATTAGTAACTTATATAGCGCCGTTCTCAGCAGTGACTATTCAGTAGTGCTCCCAGTGCGAGTACCCCGAGAGAAGAAATAGGTTTCGAAGGAAGAGAGAAGTAGGAATAGATCTAGAAGGAATGGAAACGCGTAAAGAGGAGGGAGGGAATTTCACAGGGCAGGCCCAATGGTGAGAAATGACCTAGATTGCGCCAAAGTGGTCCTAGTTCGCGGGACAAAGAGATCATGGTGGTCCAAAGAGAGGAAAGGTTGGAGAGATGCTGAAGAATGAGGAAAGCGATCGTACCCTATAATGTTGAGTGTACAGTTTTTTAGCGGCCCTTAAAATCATAAAAAAATATTAGACATCAAGAAAACTATTCTAGCACTTGTAGTTTTGGAGAACCAAAGGTTAAACATTGCCGTCAATGGACCCTGAACTACAGTCATGCTCTCAGCATATGATGTTAATCATGACTCTGTTGAGTATACTTCTTTGGAATCCAAGACTCTGAAAAACATCATGTACGATTGTACGCCAGGATTTTTTTTACATAACTTGTAGTTCCAGTGAGGCCAAAGGTTAACCATAACTTGAACTACAAAGTCATGCGATGGTCATACGACGGTCATTCCAGGTTGTTTATAACTCTAGTTTATTTCCCTGAGCTCGGTGGGCCTATCTTGGACTGACACCTTCTTTTTAACCTTCACCGATAAACGAAATATTATGACAATAGATGTCAAATGACCTTGAAAATGAAGGTCATCCGATTGTCCTACAATGTTGGAAATAGCATATTTGACTTCTTCCCGGAAAACCCTGTCATAGACACAAAAATCACTTATCGATTGCTTTTAGTTCCTGAGATACTCTGCGATAAAATTTCTCAATGGTAAATTAATGTGTATGATTCAGCTATACAATGCCTAACTTAGAGTCGCTTGAGCCACGCCTAAATGTTAATCTAATTAGCCGTAACTTCGTACAATATAATAACTAGTCCTATAGAAACTTTCTAGAGGTTGGCCATCAAGATATATACACTTTTGAAGACTTTCTGTATTTTTGGGACACCCTAACTAGCAATCGCTGAAAGAATAATTCTGCTTTCTGTGCGAGTGTCAAAATGAGTTCAGTGATCTCTGGCTTACACGGGCTGTGAGTTAGGCCTACTTGCCAGGTGACCTAATTGAAAATGGGTCGCAGATCGTCCAGTAGGCCTAATACGGTTCTCGTTCTGCTTGTGATGGGTAACTTGTTTTGTTTGGTTGGCGCTGAGGATGTAAGGCTGGGAGGGTACCGAAGTAGTGAACTATTAGGCCTATAGTAGTTTTATATTGTCACTTCAGGTCTTTTGGTAAAATTGCAGGAAACAGTGTAAACTTTTATTGCGTGACACATTAATGTGCAAATCCTTCGATTACCTAGGCTAAAGATAAAGATGATCCAATACTAAAAGTTTTAGATAAACTATCATGTCTCCAGATAACACTCGTCTTTACCGGAATATTTCATTGACGATCGGAATTTTCCGTCTAAGCTTAGATTGTAGGCCTTCTCGTCTCTAATGGAATTTTCTGTTGACGGACTGAATTTTCCACTGCTGAACGAATTGAAGACTCAGCGGTTTGGGCCTGCGTGCCTCGCTGGTGCGCGTGTGCGGCGTGTGCCTTGGTTGGTGCCTTGATTTTGCACGAGGCAGCATGACGTCAGCGGTCAATCACATTCTTTTCTGGGTGCCATTTCGCCGACGTAGCAGATTTAATCATTTAGGCCTACTGTATATTTGGGGCAGCACAGACAGTATAGAACAGTTAGCAGTATTTAAGTTATTTTGAGGACAAAAAGGTCAATTTTAGAGAAAAATCATAGTCTGAAATTGACCTACCTTTTTGTCCTCAAAATAACTTTTGATCGTCTTACATTTGGTATCCTTGTTTCTTATCACAGGTAGTCCTTATCAAGACGAGAAATACAAGAAAGAATTAACCAATTTCAACAATTATTGGCTGAGATCTGATCATTTTTCTTCGACGTTTGTTAGATTTTGTTTCTTTTGACCTTGAAATGACCTTGAATGACCCTGAATTTAGTTTTCTATAATTCATCGATACAAGCAAACATTAAGAAGTTCATCCAAATTGGACGCCTCGTTAATGTTTTGTGATAAAAATAGTAAATCAACAATGGACCCAAGTTCCAAGACAAAAGCATGGGCGCCTTCAGTCCTGGGAGTTTAAGTAGGGTATGTTCGGGGGCTTTGAGGGACCTCAGGATAACATTTTAAAATTCTGTAAAAAATATTTCTAGACAATATATGAATAGAATAATGGGAAAAAATAGGGAACGGTTGATTTCTGCAATGTATCATTTTTCTGGACACCCCTAAACCACGCACTCATACATAGTAGCCTAAACTGATCAAGTTGCTGCGAAAGTGACGCGTTGTTAATAATGATGTGACAAAATAACAGATTGCAATTAATAAGCTCATTCCGTGTGAAAAATCATTAAAAAGTCAGACAACTAGCCTATACAATAGTTTTCACGCACTTTGTTATTTTTTAGGTTTACCAGCATTTATAAACAGAAATAAACATTAGGAAAGGAATTCATTAGGAAACGTCCGAAAAAACTTCAATTAACTAAGCAGTAATATATAATGTAAAAACGTAAATTTTGAACAGTATCGTGGACTCCAAGGGGTGAATAGGACGACGTAGCGACGACAGGACGAAACAAGGTCCACTTGTTACGAGACGACCAGTTGCATCTCTCGATTAAGTGAGTTAATAATATCTCATGGTCAAGCTACCTCATAATGGCCTTGCAATCACCCACAAGTCATCCTTCATCTTGGTCATAGCTCCAAACTTTGGCTCTGCCACCTGATCGAATGCAAGTTCAATCTTGAAGGAACGAATAAGGAGAGACAGGTGCACAGTAGCTTCAGCATAGGCGAAGTTATATCCAGGACACTTTCTCTTTCCACTAAATCCGAAAGGTTCGAAGGAAAACGGAGGCAAGTGTGGCTCATTCTCAGGGCTGAAGCGATCTGGGTCAAACCTACATGTATGAAAATGATATAAATTGCATTACCCGGTCAAAACATTATATAAAAATCACTTGAATAAATTCAAATAAACATTATTGTTATCACTACGAAAGAATCAAGTTTTCCTGCTAACAGACTTTGTCACATGCAGTTTTTCACATAAGCGTAATAGTAGGCTAAGCGTCAATTGAATATTTGCCTTGTGCACCTAAACATGTTGAAATGTACACATAAAGAATTCTTTGATTAATAGCCAATACTGAGATAAAAGCCACTCATGAATGAACTTAGGCATTAAATGATACTGTAGTCACTGACGAAGTGCATTCTTGCCGCTGGCTTGTAGACAGCTATTCCGCATTACAGTTGAAGATATTATAACATGATTTCTTGGTTCTAGGACGATTGGTCATAGGACGATTGGTCATAGGACGATTGGTCATACGGACGATTGGTCATAGGACGATTGGTCATAGGGCCTACCGGTCATAAGTCCTATGGGCGATGGGACTATCGAAGGCTGTCGAAGGCTAAAACAAAGAAGTTTTTAAAACATGAAAACTATTTACTGGATCATTTTACTGTGAAATACGTAATACAAAATACGAACAATACGTAAAAGTCTAGAACGTCAACAGATTTTTCACTACTTGAATGAAACATGAGACAAGGCACGCAGATATGTAAGAATTTCGGTTTTCCCGTATGTTCCCACTGCCCGCATGACACGATCTTTCAGTATGCGATACCGCTTGACGCTCGGTTGTTCAATGCCAGTGACACCCTGTAAGAAAGTAGCTTTTTGCTTAATGCAATCGCGCTGGAGTCCAGACAGGAATTTGCACATCGTCGGATGACTGCACTGGAACAGTGCCTGTAGTCCGTGGTGCCATCCTTCCACGCTGTAAGTATTACCCTAACAAGTGTCTTGATTGGCACTGATTGTATTTGTCTAAAAACGATGTATGCCGCGGTGCGTTAAGCTTAAAACTAAGAATGTCCATAACTAACGACTACAACGAATTATGTCGGTTTATTAGCGGCATATGACCAATCGTCCGTATGACCAATCGTCCTATGACCAATCGTCCTATGACCAATCGTCCTATGACCAATCGTCCGGATACCGATTTCTTGAGTTGTTGGTCTGATCAGTCTAAATTACCGAATGCATCAGCGGCGCCGCAAAATAACTGCGTACGCAAAATAACCCGGAGACGACACGTAGGCCGGGGCCCGGGGGACGAAGGTCAGTGGAGGGATACGATGAACGGGCGTCCGAAGGACGATCGCTGTGGCCTGCAGCGCCGAGCAGGGGAGGGGTTTGGGGAGGGGGATGTGCCCCTCCTCACTTAAAACTTTTTTGAATTTCCACACTGTAATTTTAAGCAGTCATCGGAACAAAATTGCTTCATCATTTCAATGCTTGTTGGAACCAGATGTCACTCGTTGCTAAGATGTAGTTTGAGTCGCGTTTGACTGCAGACAATAGGCTACTAGCAAACCAGACACTTATTGAATTTAATATAAAAACTAGAAAATACGTTCAATTTCTAAGAGCGCTATAAGCCTTAAGGTAAAACATATTGCTGACGAGACATAATTAGCATAAATAGTTTATAAATGGTACACAATCCAAACGAGAAGGATTCAACTTTAATCGTGAAGCCATGAGGTAGGGCCTAACGATGTAGTTTTACTAAATGTTCAAGGAACACGACATTTTGAAATTTGATATCTTGAAATTTGACAGATAGCACTCGAGAGAAGCCATTTAGGTGTACAAATATAATATTTGTACACATATCATCTCAACAGTAGATTATAGACCTACTCATTATTATATGATAGTATCATATTTTATAATAGTAAATAATGTCATTATACCATATAATATCAATAGATTATTTTTTAGGTCGATAGATTATTTTCTAAATCGATAGATAACTTTATAAGTCGATAGATTATTTTCTAAGTCGGTAGATTATTGTCTAAGTCGATAGATTATTTTCTAAGTCGATAGATTATTTTCTAAGTCGATAGATTATTTTCTAAGTCGATAGATTATTTTCTAAGTCGATAGACTTATTTTCTAAGTCGATAGACTTATTTTCTAAGTCGATAGACTTATTTTCTAAGTCGATAGACTTATTTTCTAATCTAATTATTTTCTAAGTCATATTTTCTAATTATTTTCTAAGTCATATTTTCTAATTATTTTTCTAAGTCATATTTTCTAATTATTTTCTAAGTCATATTTTCTAATTATTTTCTAAGTCATGTTTTCTAATTATTTTCTAAGTCATATTTTCTAACTAATTATTTTCTAAGTCATATTTTCTAATTATTTTCTAAGTCATATTTTATAATTATTTTCTAATTATTTCTAAGTCATATTTTTCTAATTATTTTCTAAGTCATATTTTCTAATTATTTTCTAAGTCGATAGACTATTTTCTATATTTTTTCTAAGTCGATAGACTATTTTCTAATTATTTTCTAAGTCGACTTAGAAAATAATCTAAGTCGATAGATTTTCATAGGCCTTTTTGAAAAATTATCGGAAACGACCTGTTGTAAATAATGACGTTACTGACGTTGTTTGCACTACTATGCTTAGTAAGTTAGTAGCCTATAGTTTTCTTAGCCTACTACAACTAATTCACTAAATGCAATCTTCGAAAATTTCTCAGCGCCCACAAAACCCTTAGTCTTTCTTAATACCCTATTATTAAGTTTTCATTGCACACCCCAACTCCAAGTGGATCAATGACTGACCCCCAGTCTTTTTTCTACAATTCTCATAGGCCTACTAGAGAACAGTAGCCTAAGGTACGGGGAGAAGTGAGATCTGTTGGACAAAGGTCGGAGGATAGGCTAGTTTGTTTAATTGCTCGCGGAGGCCAATAATGAGGAATTCTGTTTTTGAACGGTTAAGATATAGCAGGTTAGCGGTCATCCAGGCTGAAATCTGAGTGATGATGTTGAGTAAGTGATTTAGTGCACCTGGAAGGGAGTGAGGCATAGAACGATTATGCGAATATTACGAATATTAAGATTTTTAGAAATTGACTAATATTGACGAATATTAAAACTGGCCAACGAATATTAAGAATATTAATTTTTTAGTTTTTTTAATTCTTCAACATCCGGGATTAATTTTTTTTAAATCATTGCCAAAAATATGCATAAGAACAGTTACATATTACAGTTACTCAGCCAAGTACAGACCTATATGGTGGGTAAAATCATTCTTGACATTATATTGAGCGGCGTGGCTAGGTATTTGGGCGCCAATACCAACAATAGAGATTTCACTTTTTTCATTTGCAATTTTTCACTTCTTAGCCTTTCAGCGCTGTACGCATTTGCGTAAGTGCGTACGCCTAACGGCGCCCCTGGAATGCATGTAGCATATACTTTGATCCTAAGGCCAAGGAAGCAGTTCTCCATCATTCTCCGTCCGGTCTTACGCAATTTATGTCGACAGAAGTATTGCCATAAGTTAAATGTCATTAAGTTAGACAAAAGTCCAAACACATTAATATTTCCAACTCGCTTATGTAAAGTGGCATTTAACAAAAGTCCACCAAAAGGTGTTTGGAAACCAGTTGAAACTAACTTGAAAGGATGAGGAAATACTGCTTCGTCATGTAAGCTTACGCCAAGTGCATGAACGACGGGCAACTGAAACCATCCATAAATAATACATGAACCACTAATAACTGGAACATAATTAAATCATGACTTACATAAATCATGTTTATTGTAACAAAATCATAGGCACTTCAAGGCATACCGTCGTTTAATTCACACATAATTATATTTGCTCTAAACGCCAACTACTCTGTAAAAAATAGTGTTGCGGGGGGGTCTACAAGTGTTGAACAATATGCAACAATTAATGTCGCGGTCTGGCTCATCGGCACTGTGTAGACTTTTATGCAACAATTATTGTTGATGCCTCGGCATGCAACACTTTTGTAGACCCAAGTTGCAACAGATATGCTGCAATTATGTCCACAATTTTTGTGCTCCTTAGTCTACATCTATGTTGCAAGTATGTCCACAATTTTTGTGCTCCTTAGTCTACATCTATGTTGCAAGTATGTCCACAATTTTTGTGCTCCTTAGTCTACATCTATGCTGCCATTATGTCCACAATTTTTGTGCTCCTTAG
>JACEVL010003705.1:2500-12208 GCA_020284085.1 Aporrectodea caliginosa
AACGCTTATAACCCACATGTTGTAGCATATTCAAATAAATTTAACAGAATTCAGCATTAAAACGTTAAACATTAGTTCATAGGCGTAGCTACGTTGAGGCACGAAGAGGCAGTTGCCTCCTGTTGTTTTTTATATAGGCCTAGAGCCTACTGGAACTTCGACTGACTAATGACACCAATGACCAGAATTTTGACAATGGTCTGTGACCTTGCCTCCTCTTGAATTTAAGTCTGGTTATGCGCCTGCGTTAGTTACTTTACTAGATTTGGAAGTACTGATGAGCTACTCAGAACATAGTGAACATGTATGCTAATAAAACGCACGAGTCGCATGACCCACGTTTTCAACATTTACAGAAACATCGTTTAACTCCTGCAATTCGCTAGCATTATTATCGTTCAGAACTACACCAACGTCGGCATAGGCTAACAGTCATATCATTCTGCTTAACGTTTTCCGCCAGATTTATTTCCAAAGAAATCTTCAATGTTGCAGCGCCTCATTGTTATTTATTCATTTTCTTTGCTAATGTATAATTATAACGTTGATGCAATTCGTAAATTCTGCCCTATTTGACAAAATCTCCACTCTTGATATCCCAGACCAAATCTATAACTGGCTAGTTGAATATCATCTTGAACGCTCACACCTCACTATACTCAAAGGTCACTCTTCATCTCTCCTCCCAATCAATGCTAGTATAGTTCAAGGCTCTGTCCTCAGACCTGCACCCTTTTCAGCCCCTTAATCTTATGTTCAAATTTTCAGATGACACTTACCTCCTTACTGGATCCTCTCAAGCTCATACTATTCCATCTGAACTGCATTTAATCTGGGTGGGTCCATCAATATGGAATGACCTTCCCCTGCAATTCGTAGCAGGATTCTGGAGGGGATCTCACTGGCATCTCTTTGCTGCTTAAAGACCTTTCTCCTTCCTCAGGCCTGTCACGCTGAGAGCGCTTCTGAATAACTCTGCTGTGAGAAGCGCTTTACAAATGTTCAGATTAGATTAGATTAGATTAGAATCTCTACCTGGGCTTCTGCCAAATAACCTTACCTTAAATACCTCTAAATCTAAAGAAATGACCATTTTCCGCCCTCGACACCAATTTGACCCTCCTCCTCCATTACCTAGTAGGCCTATTACCCAAGTTAAAACTTTGAAGATACTGAGTGTCATCCTTCAAGATAATCTCAAACTCACAGCCCACATAGACCACCTCACAGCAACTTGCTCCTCCTCTTTTTATGCGATCAGAAAACTCAAAACCCATGGCCTTTCTTCCTCATCCATCCATAATGTAACCAAAGCCACTATATACCGTTGCTAAACTTCTATATGCCTCCCCATCCTGGTGGAGTCTTACCCTGGCTTCCGATAAAGAGTGCCTGGAAAAACTCCTAAAAAGAGCCAAACGCCTAGGTTACCTAGTATAGAACAATCCTTTCCAACAGTCTCTGAACTTGCAAATATAGCCGATGCGAAAGTCCTATAATAATAGGTCCTTGATTTTTGACGTAACGGCGGCAAAGACTACATAATCATTTCAATTTTAGAGTTTACAACATAGGCTTCTGTTTACATAAACGTTTAAATGTCGTTTAGATCTAATAATTGCAATAGTGATCCTATGGGACAGATGTTGATGTTTGAAATGAAAAGAAGATATTAAAAATTCCAAAGAATTTTAAGCAGGTCATTAAGCAGGTCGGGAGCAAAATAAGCAGGTCAAATGACCTGCTGCGACCTGCTGTAGCGCCGCCACTGGTGCCAAACGTAAAATTATTCCCCCACTTCCAATTATCCTTCCCCCACCCCACCCTTTCCCAAAGATCAACTTAACGAATAACGACGTAAATTATGCAAATTATGAGAACATAGCCTAGATAAAATAAATGAAAATATATAGATATAGGCCTACGATACATTGTAATGTAATGTAACAGTTCTGAGCGGCTATTTACTAATATTTTCAAACAAGTCAACGACAATTTTAAATAGACCTGCATAGGTATCTATCTATTAATATTACAATTATATAAAACACACAAACACCATTATTTATTTCATTTTATTACATTTTTCATTTATGATTGCTATTTCATATAATCATATTTCACGATAAAGTAACTAGTCTCAAAATGTGGGCCACCCCCTTGAATTGCGCCCTGTATCGTGACATCGCTGAACACCCCTCGCTACGGTACTGAGAATGGTGAATACCAAGAATCCGCTGTATTGTCGTGTCGGTTCAGAAGAAGAAAGACATTTTCCGCACGTTTCATCAATAAATTAGCGTAATTGTTTGATGGCGTCACTGGCGTATTGTCAAAACTTACTTCTGTGATCGAAGTGATCGAGCCAAAACCGATTGAGTAATTTGACGATTCTAAGCATTGAAAAAGACGTTTTATATCAACTCGATTTTGACAAAGTAATAGATGCGTTTGCATCTGCAAAACCCAGAAATATTAGCTCGTATCCAGTGGCTTTAACACCTTTGATGTTTCTTAGCCTTCGTAATCTTAGGCTCTTAAAAGACAATTATAATGAGTATGTTACTATTCGTGTTACAATACCAACAATTTTGAAACAGGTGAAAGCTGTGCTCACTGCTGACCGTTTTGTTCGTTAAATTTGTCTTTTCATATATAAAAATCTTTTGCAAATTATGTTTCATTACTTATTACAGAAAAAAACATTGAATAAAATCTGGAACCTATATCTTAGTTGTAATTTTATTAAATTAGCACACACTGTTATCATGGAGTAGGCCTATTATACTAGACCTATGATATGAATCCGCCCTATGCTTGACTTCAAAACTGCATCCACAATAGCTACATCTATAGTTCACGCTAAATTAGACTACTGCAATTCTCTTTTCCTCAACATAGATATCACTCAAATAAACCGCCTCCAAGCAATTCAGAATGCCCTAGCCCGTGCTGTCACCAAAACCCCCAAATACCATCACATCACTCCTGTCCTCGAATCACTCCACTGGCTCAAAATTCCTGAACGAATAGAATACAAAATCATCTCACTCACGTACAACACACTTCAAACCTCCCAGCCCTCCTATCTCCGTCAGTTGTTTACGATCCAGCCACTTCGTCCAACCCGCTCCTCCTCCTCCCTAACACTGCTCCGCCCTTCCGTCACCTCATCATTAAAATTTTCCAATCGCTCCATAGCCATAGCTGTTCCACTTCTTTGGAACAAACTTCCGCCAGCACTACGACAAATATCTGACCCATCCTACGAAGTCACCAAAACTCCACCTCTCGCTATCTCTCCACAGGTCTTTCACTCGAAACTGAAAACACTGCTTTTGACAAATCCTATCCTGAATCCAACACTTCTCCCTGCCTACCTCGCCGTCTCAACACCAAACACCATCCACCTTAGCCGCCTGCCTGTCTGCCTGCCTGACTCTCTGGATTTTGACCCCTGCCTATCGATTTTGATTTTATTGAGCGCCTGTGAATAAGCTGGTTCCCGCGACTTCGCTTTTGTGGGCGCTGTAGAAGTTTCGAGTTTACGATTACGATTACGATATGAACGATTAACAGTCAACTAGAAAATTATGAATGGGCGCAGTCTTTAACCTCTGCCCCCAGGCGCAGGAACCCATATAGTTCTGACTAGACAGAAAGGCAGACTGACTGACTGACTGACTGACTGAATGACTGACTGACTGACTGGGCAGATAGACAGACAGACAGACAGACAGACAGACAATCGGACTGACTGGCGACCGACTGACTGACGGACGGACGGACTGACTGACTGACTGGCTGATTGCATCGGCGTGTCGTCATCTAGATAGGGACCTTCTTTCAAGGCCGTATTATCCATTAGGACTGTGCCGAGGGCCTACTCAAATATGCTGTTGTGAAAGTTATGTCTCGCTGCGCAGATACGTTTAAGATGAACTGCTAAGGGGTCGCCCATTAATTATGTCAACACATTTAAGGCAGTTTTAACCCCTCTGCCCCTTGTCAACAACTGTCAAACATTGACGGACCCCTAAAAAAAAATTGTCAACAATCCCAGAACCTCCCCCCCTACAAAAAAGAAACACAATGGCTCAATACATGTAGAATCATTTTTTAATTTTTACACTATAAAATGCAATCTCGAATTTCAAAATATATGAGTTTAGTTTATTACCAGCTTTTTAGTAGTAGCCTATTAAACATTAAGCACTTTATACATTTTTAGTATTACTTAATGTTTTCGCTACCATTTTGAAGGGTCTGTGTTGATTCATTGGAAAAAAATTTGTTGACGTCAAATTGTACCGAACCCCTCCCCTTGTCAACAACTGTCAAACTTTTCCAACCCCCATTTTGTTGACATAATTAATGGACGACCTCTAACATATGCGAAGCATAATAATTTATGTATTTTTTAATCATTTGAATAAATATAGGCTACGTTCATTTATGACTTTGCATAAATGTTTCTATTAATTATTTCTTCTGTAAGCTACTGCGCGTTTGCTGGTAGTCAAATAAAGAATAGATCTACTCTTCCTTACTTACTTACTTACTTTACATAAAGTCATTGGTGGCCGAAGTGCTACATACCATCGTTAACTCGGAAAAAGCTTGTAATCGGTATCGTCTTCGTGGCTGCATGTTTCGTGTCTATTTTCTACGCTTTAGTCGATGTTCACCTTTCATTCTTGTAGGCCTGACGGTAAACTTAAGATGTTTGTTATTATTCGTTAAAATAATCATTTAGACCTACATGAGGCCCTTCTTATATTACCTCGCTTGTTTATTTACATGGGACCAACTCCGGAAATGATGTCATTTATTGTATGCGCGCGAATCATCGTACATGCGTCACCGATATCTATATTTAGACGTCGATGGCGCGAATCAACGGCGCGAATGCTTCACGATAGTAAGTAAGGAGGTGGATTCAGAAAATTGGCTAGCGCAAAGTAAGTATAATAATAATAATAATAATAATAATAATAATAATAATAATATCTTTTCTTTAATAAGCGCCTGACAAACGCACTGCGCTGTACATTTACATGTTATGCAATTTAAATCTTAACTACTAACAGAACAGACAACCTGCAATACAACGGCGCTAATAGCAGCCTACAAAGCATATCCGCCCAACGGGGGCTCGAACGCGGTACCTCTAACTCTCTACGCCAGATGTTATCCAATGCGCTATACCCCCAATATTGAAAAACCGCAGTCCTAGTTGCCCTTTTACCCAATATATTCTTTATTGAAGATGGACCGGTACACCACTATGACTATAGGCGCCGTTTGACTTGCGTACCGTCGATACCGGTATGTTTTTAGGCCATACCGGTATGGATTTCTCGCCTGGAGAAGTACCGGTTGCTTTTAGCCGGTGTCGTGATAGAAAGTCTGTCCTCGAAACAGTCTCCTCTGGCTGAAATAGAGTCTCCCTCGGAGACTCTGTATACCGGAACAAAGTCTCTTCCATTGAAATAAAGTCTCTTCCATTGAAATAGAATCTCCCCATCTACGATGCAAAGTCTGCCTCTATACAAAAATCGTGATGCGTATACCGATGGGGGATAGAATGGTTTATTCCCCGGATACTCTAAACCAGTTTATTCCATCCGGAGGGATAAATTCATACATCTCCCCGGATAGTCCTAGGACGGATACTCTATTTCGTGATACCGGCAGACAATAACATTGCCAAAACAATAATGATAATCTCTAAGTCCCTGGGGAATGAAGTACCTCAAGGCAAAGAAATGCCTTTTCTGCGTACTTCTTGTGTCCCGACGCCTGGCCGGACGTGCGTCATCTTCTTCCACCACTGAGAAACTGCTCGTCGGCAGCGTCATCGTGTGTGCGAACGCTGTCACCTGTCGTCGCTCTACTCCATCGACGCAACTTGGTCCAGATACTTTGAACATCCATGCCATCTGTCAGCTTTCGAAGGGAATCGTTGGTTGGTTCCACGTGTGTGCGTGGGCCCACCACTGGTGACTCAGCTTACTGTGCCTTGTTTTGCTAACTGATGTAATATTATTCGTTCGTAATGACACAACATCACAATAGGCTAGCGCAGAGAGCGCCTCTGAGTAGATATCTTGAAGGGGAGCTATATGAATGTTCAACAGCATCAAATAATAATAATAATAATAATAATAATAATAATAATAATAATAATATTATTATTATTATTATTAATATTATTATTATTATTATTATTATTATTATTATTATTATTATTATAATAATAATGAGGTATATTATTATTATTATTATTATTATTATTATTATTATTATTATTATTATTATTATTATTATTATTATTATTATTATTATTATTATTATCATCCGATCGCGGATTCATGGAAATGAAATTCTTGCCCAAGACCTTTAACTAAAAGTCGGCGCCTATATGATGCTACTATTGTGTTGTGACTTGTGATGCTAACAATGGCAAATAATCACGTTACTTCTATTTCGTTACTCAGTGGCTTCAATAAAGAATTGATTGATTGCCTGATAATTAACATGCTTATTGATTGACTAAGTCGGCTTGATATCTCGGGTAATCAGGTACGTCTATTAGTTACCTATAACAATATAATGCATTATACCAACCACATACTGTACAGTCTCACTGACCTGACCGTGCCACAATTTCCGTGGGTATTAGATGAGACCCATATATGGGCTGCGCTCCATGGGGACAGACCGATGACTGTGAAATGTCTCACCGGTTGCACATAGTTCGCCAAAATGGGCCCAAACACAGGATTTCTCTCGGGAGCGCAAATGGCCGCCAATATTTTCTCCAATCTCCCAAACACAATAATTAATAAATTTCCTGGCTTCATCTGTAGGCCTAGTTATGCCACGCTGTTTAAACTTTAAAGACATTGAAACCAGCGTATTTTCAACGAGAGGTTTGCATCGAAAAGACGCAATTTTTCTATTAAAGATAACGTGACAGAATCTGAGTGTTGGAAGCAAGCATAGCTAGTAAAGTAGTAAGTAGGTCGGTAAGCAGTGAGATACTTAAGAAATAACTGGTTATCTGATATCGACTGATTGTTAGACTGTTGATCTGTTGCTCTTTGACATGGACCTTGTAAGCCAGTTTTGCTACTACATGGCGTGCTGCTGATATATTAAGACGTCTCTCTTGCTGCTGATTTATTGAGTGAATAGCCGATTAGTCGATATGTCGACTGGTTCCGACTTGAGGGCTTAGCCGTTGGTGGCGGCGGCGGATGGGGGACTATACATACATACATACATACATACATGCATACATGCATACATGCATACATGCATACATACATACATACATACATACATACATACATACATACATACATACATACATACATACATACATACATACATACATACATACATACATACATACATACATACATACATACATAACTAGACGCCTGCTTGATAGAAGTTACTGTTTAACAACCGTGTATTAAATCTCTGCCTTTATCCTGCCGTATTGTAATGATCCATATCAGCAGAGCCGCAGCTCTGATACTGAATCACCTTCAAGGTAAAGATCGACAGATAAAAAAAACAGATAATGAAAATACGGAACTGGTTTACTGATCAATTTAAGGTATTGATCCCTTAAACGCATCATCAGTGATTATAATTATAGACCACGGGTGGTAAAGGATGCACTTATGCAATTGGTCCATCCTGTTAGAACAATCGTCCAGCTGACATTCGAGGCCTGTAAACTCTGCTCAAATAACTTTCTAGCTACATATGTGATTAAGACCGACTATCCGCGCCTCAGATTCACATTTCGGTGTGACCTTGCGCGCGTTACAAATTCATTTAATAATAATAATAATAATAATAATAATAATAATAATAATAATAATAATAATAATAATAATAATAATAATAATAATAATAATAATAAATAAAGATCTCTGTTACTGTCCAGCGATTCAACGCTGTCGCATGCCTTGCTACAATGGGGCCCTAGAACTCTGATCTTAGAGGAACAATAACCGTTTTATAATAATAATAATAATGATGATGATGATAAATAATAATAATAATAATAATAATAATAATAATAATAATAATAATAATAATAATAATAATAATAATAAGTAAAAATAATAATAATAATAATAACCGTTCCAGACTTTTATCATTTTAATTAATCTTGAAGTCCCTGAGGGATCATGTTTACCTCGGGGAAAAATAAAAAATAATAATAATAATAAGACCCTGAGGTCTGTAAGAAATAATCTGCTGATTATTTTGACGCTCAACGCTCAATTTAGCGCACACAAAATCGAGCTAGCAACGACAATAACGGTTAAATCTGATATAATAGGCTATTCATTCATTCCGAGAATTTATATAGCACTTCTTCTAGAGAGACTTACTCAGAGGCGCTCCCAGCCCAGCCACGGCTAAAACGTGTGATTTGAGAGACTTATAAAAAGCATGTGAGTTTTGCCGAAGCATCAATCGCCAGTCTAGTGGAAGGCCATTCCAGATGGACGGACCCACAATATTATTGAAAAGACTCGGCTCTGTCGATAGAAGTGTGAGCTCCCGGGGCCAAAACACCCCCTTGCTGAAAAACGCAGAGTTCGACGGGTTGCCAGGTCAGAGACAGGTCGACAAAGATCAGACAAGTAGGATGGAGCGCAGCCAAGAAGGTAACCGCTCTTTCTGCTGGATATATAACGGCTGATATCAACCTGTGAAATTTAGGAAAGCGACTGTAATTTTACAACGAACAACACAGCAATTCAAATATTGGTTGATATTTAGACAAAGAACGTTGATTCGTAGATAGCCTGCACCACGTAGTCGAATTGTTTTTATAGTCGAGTTAAGATTCGAAAATTTCACTCAGGATGATCGTTCCCGAAGCCATCTCAAAAGTTCTCTAGTTCAAGAATTACTCCTAGCAGAATATCGTCCGTTTTCGTTTGCATCACATCTCGATTGGATGATTGCACTTGTCTGATCTTCGTCATCTTCTTTTCTTTGCAGAACACTGCAAAAAAGTTTAGAAGTTAGTCGAATGACACATCCTCTTCTGCAGAAACCTCCTGTCGCAGAACATTCCTGTTTGTCCCTCTCCCCTCACTCCTCTACCGATAAGTATCAAACGGACTGCAGACCAACCGAAAGACCGTCCCGTATAGCCTTGCAAAATGGACAGTGACCACAGTTACACGTGTCTCGGCCTTACATGTATATTATGTCGAGAGAAAGAGAGAGAGAGAGAGAGAGAGAGAGAGAGAGAGAGAGAGAGAGAGAGAGAGAGAGAGAGAGAGAGAGGAGAGAGAGAGTAGTATATATATAAATCCTCTGGCTCATTTACAAATGCGCTACATAAAAATATGTGAACGCACCACAACCTAGGTTATTACGCAATAACCAAAGTTATTAATAATCGTAGGCGCGCGTGTACAATAGCCGTTTCTTTAAACTGCCGGAAATCTCCGCGGTTTCGATCCTGAGTCATCCGCGTAAATATCTGGAATATTACGCAATACATTAGATTTTACGTATTGCGTAATAGGTCCTACCCCCTCATAAACGAACCTATAAGCGCCTACAGAAATCTTAAGCATGCAAAAAATCTAGCAACATGTGTTTTAAATCGTCTCAGCGCGTGACAAGAATAGAACAATGGGTCTCTTATACGGCCGATGT
>JACEVL010003706.1:0-12242 GCA_020284085.1 Aporrectodea caliginosa
TTGTTTCGAATCCCCAGACGTTGTTTCGAATCCCAGACGTTGTTTCCGAATCCCAGACGTTGTTTCAGATTCCGCTGCTGCCACCAAATATGTCACCAACTCTTTTCTTTCTTAGTTGTGACCTACCTCCAAGAACTTTCCTTATCTCTACATATAAATTGCTCAACGTCTTCTAACTGTTTAAAGAATTAAATTGACACAGTTCTGAATGTTTTTCCTTTCTTCAAACACAGTTATTTCAAACGTACACTTAATATCAAAGTTCTTATCAATTACCACTCAACGGTAACTTCCCAACATACAGCTCTCTACTGCATTAAAACCAACTACTACACTGTATTGTTCAAAATTCACTGTCATCAGCGGTTTCTGAGTTTTGGCGCGCTAACTGCACGTGTAAAGACAATCTATCATCAGCCAATGTTTTGACTTTCTTTGAGGCCGAGCGCCAAGCGAGCCATGCGCGCAACGCAAGGCCCAAGACTAAACGCTTAACAGTAAAGTACACTATATATATCAACCTCAAGAACACCTGTACTCATTATATATACAAAACATTTGTTCACACTATCTTTGACCTACATAAACTACAACTAGCTACATCAGAGCCAAACCATACCCAGCATATTTAATGACTATTTCTCGACTAATGCTTCTGTCCACGGTTATAACACTAGATCTCGGTTTAATCTTCGCGCTGCAATCTGTAAAACTAATGTTAGGCAATTTTCTGCTAGAATAACTGGCCCTAAACTATGGAACTCCATTGACCGTGGCATCCACAATAACTCCTTCAAACAGGCTTATGAAAAGCACTTAATTAGGCTACGTAACTGACGGGGATTTTACTACTGCCTTGTCTATTTCTCATTCTAAGTTAATCGAACTGACTCGTGTTCCCTTTCAAGTCCAACCAATGTGTTCTGTCATAGTGGGGAAGACTATATAGATCCCATGTGATTCTTCTCTACACGAATCGATTTTTACTACTTAACCTGTTAGACTATGACCTCTTCAATTTCTGTTAATTACTAATAAACTTGCATGTTGTTCCCAAATGGGAACAGACTCCGTATGTGCCCAATGTTCCCAAATGGGAACAGCACGCCATCTAACGGCGGATCGAGGATTCGCATAAATGCAAGTTCCAAGGACCTTACCCTAGCATCATTTCTTAGATTCCCAAGTATCATAAAGATTGGCCATTGGGGGAAAGTTTTGGCATTAATGGGTTAAAGCTATTCTACCCTGATCTGTACAATACTTTGCTCCCAATTTCTCTCGTCGTAGAAAGTATACAGTAGAACGGCCTATTCCGCCTTGGCAGCAACTAACCCCTTTGACTCGACGCAGTGCTCGTGAAGAAGCTGGTGCCCTGAGCGGCGCTTAGCTTTCGATTGGCGCTTTAAAATTGTGCAGATTGCGATTAAGATTACTATTCTCGACGTTAAATTGTAACCTTCAGAAGATGCATGGGTGATTTTTTCACTACACTGTCAGTGCCATGCGCTTTGGCGTAGCTAAGTTATCTGTAGGCCTAACTAGATAATTTTTTCGAGAATTCATATTTTTGTCTATCTTACTTTTTTCATCCCAAATTATTTTTAGGTGTACCGCGTCATAACCACGTAGAATAAAATTAATAATAACTACCAGAAAACTAAATGTATCCTATCGCAATTTATTAGCACAATAATGTTCAAGTGTCCATTTGGACCCAATGGGAGTTCCCAGCTCAGTCCGCTGATGTTTCTGTGCAGTTCTACTGTCAGAAAAAATGCCAAGGAGCGCGTTAAAGGTGGTCCACAGCCGCTTTGGTTCCCTTGTGTGAGAAGCTATCTTAGCTTCCCAGTAAGACCTTTCCTTTTCACGATACTGACGGTGCATACTTCGAACGAACTGCACCCAGGTGGTAGGCCTACGATCCGAGGGCAGCTTGGTGCGCCTGTACCTTCTCTCTAAACGGCGAGCCTGGCGCTTCAAGGAGTGGCACTCACTATCGAACCAAGGCGAGCTGTTGCTCCGACGATTCGTGACTTGGCGCATAGGAAGGAATCGATCGATAAGGTCAGCCATAGTTGTCTCGTAAGCTCCAAAGGCATCAGCAACTGAGAGGTCTGACAGAGTGGAAGGACCCGCAACGACTGGAGCCTCCAGAGGCAGTTTTGCTTAGTTTATCAAAACAAAGTAGTAACTAAAATAAAACTCCAGTAACTATGACAAAGAAATAATAATAACTCTAACTCTAACTATTACTATAATGAGAAACCATGATTATAACCCCAGTAAACCAAACCTCCTCGGGCCGACCTCCATCCGACGTGTTCTACATCGGCATCTCATCGGTCATCGGTATTCGCCATAATTAC
Organism: Aporrectodea caliginosa; assembly: GCA_020284085.1. Taxonomy (NCBI): domain Eukaryota; kingdom Metazoa; phylum Annelida; class Clitellata; order Crassiclitellata; family Lumbricidae; genus Aporrectodea; species Aporrectodea caliginosa. The sequence continues at coordinate 2,370 of JACEVL010003706.1, forward strand.
GACGAGCTTCCGATGAGTTAGCTCTTCAGTTCATCTTTCTAGCTTCAAGTTAGATCACGTGGGCTGAGCGATAGCCAATCATCGGCGGACTAATGGCGGCCCCGTTCTTTTCGATTCGAATGCCGAGTAAGGCAAAGCCTCCCTGTTAAAATCTTTGGAGTAGCCTAAGGTATGCATGTCTTTTTCATATTTTTTTAACTACAAGTTATAACTATAATTTGTAGCGTTACATAAGGCCTAACGTAATATTCCCAAGCATTTGTTCCAACTACCATTTCGCATATCGGGTAGATATCGGTTGAAGCCGTGCGTGCACGTGGGCCGTGGCCCATACGCATAAATAAGATTTTTATTATTATAAAGATTTTCATATAAATATAATATTATGTATTCAGAAATATTTCATTTGTTAAATGATTATGCAGCACGATTTCCCTGCTTATGAACTTCTGATTTGGCAAGGCAATGAAACTTTTGTGGGCCACGTGGTACGTACAGCTTCAAATCACTGAGGTTAAAAGAAGGGCAAACATGTAGTATCGGGGTGCGTAAGTTTACTGGCATGCTGCGTGGAAGGTACCATGTTTACTAATGACGATCCTAACCCTGACTCTAACCGACTCTCACGACGCCTAACCAACACTCACGACGCCAGTAAACTTACGCACCTCGATACTACATGCTTGCCAAAACAAGTTCTTCATGGTTAGGCCTAGTATTTCAATATGACATTTATATTGGCAAATAATGCTTTCGAAATGTGCATAATGATCGAGGACTTCCAATATTTTAACATAATGGGCATATTGGGGATGGGAGATAGTATATAGGATGCGTGGTGCTTCTGCGGCGGAAAATTCCGCCACGCAACCCGCGAAAATTTACTTCTGCGGCGGAATTTTTTTAGACATTTTATCTAAAAACAACTCTAACCCTAACACTGACCCTAACCGACCGTCACAGCGCTTAACCTGACCCTAACCGACACTCACGAGGCCAAACCTGACCCTAACCGACCCTCACGACGCCAATTTATAGGAAGTACCGCATTTTGAACAATGCGCATGCGCGCGCTTCCGCCCCAGAATTGTGTCGAAAATGTTACTTCTGCGGCGGAATTTTCCGCCGCAGAAGATTTATCCATATAGGATAGCACTCTTGCCTGAAGTTTTCACGGACCCGGTTCGATTCCTGTAAGACTCCACTGGGTTTAGCTCATGCCTTCATTCCCTTGGTGACAGTAAAAGTACAATGAGCTTGCGCCTTGCATGCTGGGTAAACTTGCGCTTTAGGGGTCCCGATTTTGAAGATTTTCTAATGACAACACAAACCCTGACCCTAACCGACCCTCACGACGCTTAACCTGACCCTAACCGACCCTCACGACGCCATTAGTGCTAAACTTCTTCCATTGACATAGGCTGATTATAATACATACTCCCCTCGAATATGGGTGTCATTATTCGGGACCCTAAGGGGCCGTTCACATATTATATAACGCAAAAAATCTCAATTTTTTGCCTACCCCCACCCCTAATAACGTTACATAACAGCAGCTGTGACCCCCCCACCCCTATATTATATAACAGATATGCTTCCTACCCCCAGTCTATAAGCACATTCAAAGACATACAGTGGACCTTATTGTATTACACAACTGGAAACTTTCATTATTATTATTATCATACTGTCAAGTTGATATTGTCGAGGATTTATAACAATACAATGTTAGTTAATAGCACTTTAATAGTGACTGGATTATGTTAAAAGTTTGTAGGCCTACTGTATTAAATGTAGTTACTAGACTAATGCAAATTAGCAAATTAATCGTTTAATACTAGAAATGCAAGATGCATTAATAAAGCTAACTAATACAGCATGAAGAAGTGTAGCAGACATTTAAAAGTTTTCAAACCATATTAAAACACTTTACAATTTATAGAACATAATTAGTCCAGTCAGTCCCATGGCAGCTGTAGTTCATCGTCCCGTACAATTGGTAGGCCAGACGAGCGAGCTGATGTGTGATACTTTGAATATTAAACGAATTTCTTGATTGAGAATGCGTCCTAAATGAACAATATGGCCACCCTCGAATAGTTTGAAATAGAGCGCTGCTACCTACCAGCTAGCCACATCCCATATTATACAAAGCACTGAGTGAGTAAGTAACTAAAACACAATAATATTAGTAATGAAGAATATTTATTAAAATATTACAGTGAAAGTCCAATGGTCAGACAAACAAGCAAAATAGCATAAGCTGAAAAAGTTTGTTATATAACGAAACCTTGAACCTACCCCACCCACCATAAACCTATAACGCTAACAAAACAGGAACCCACCCACCTACCCCTTGAGCGTTATATAATATGTGAACGGCCCCTAAAGAGCAAGTTTACCGCATGCTGCAACTTTGTTGATTTATGTCTTCTGTGATTTGTGTTCTTGTGAATTGTTTAATCGTCATAAGTTGTACATGTACAGCACAGTGGGTTTGACAGGCGCTTCATTAAAGAATAAATATTATTATTATTATTATGGCATGAACATTTTTTGATTTAACTTGCTGTGATGATCATAGGCGTAGCTACATTGAGGCATGACTTTTTTATATACTGGAACTTGATTGACCTGGCCAAATGTATGGCATCAAGAACATGAGTAGTAACTTTGAAGGGGCGCTATACAAATCATCGTAATGAATGAATGATGATGATGATGAATATGATGATGACCTAATGATACAATGTGTGTGATGATGTTAGTTGCTATGCCTATTCACTAACTTTGCATTTAATTAAATAGGTTGTGCACAGATGCTGTCAGGGCAAATGGACTGACTCGCAATGCATTGAATACATACATTGATAACGTCACCATGGAATGGCTGCAGACATCAAGTTACTGTGGTGGTGGATGCCAAAGCGGGGTCCAACTAAAGAGATCAGAACTCGTTGAATTTCAGCGACACAGAAGATGTTAAGAATTCTGACATCTGAAGCTCACAGGTAACTATTAATACCAATGTTCACGTATCGTTGTCAGTGGCAGCTTTATTCACAAGGTGGTGGCAACTCATGCCTTACGCCTTACAATCTTATGCCTTACAAACTTGTGCCTTACAGTCCGGTTGTAAGGCATAGTCCTTTCGGACATAATCCCCCAAGCTTGCCTATAGGTCATAATCCCCGGACATAAAGCCCCCTCTGTGCAATTAGCCTATTTCTGTGCATTTAATTGATAAACATTTCTTGCCCAGTTTTCGTTCATTGTGTCAGCTTGCTTGTATACCTTAAGAACATTTATGTTGTTAAGGTATAGACTTAAGACTTGTTATTGTTAGTCACTTCTGAAGTTAAAACTTGTTAGTGTTATTTAGGTCTAAAGTTCAGAATTGTTAATGTCATTTAGATTTTAAGTTAAGTCTTATTAATGTTGTTCATTTCTAAAAAAAATTGCCACAGCTGTGCCAAGATTGCTGAGATGGAACAAAATACATGGAGAATACTCTGCGCAGACTTAGAAACAACATTAGTTAAATTTATAATGTTGTGCCCAAAATGGGCTCGACAGGTATGAGGCACATTTGATGTACTCTTAGGTAGGATAATGTTACTTTGCCATTGCTTGTAACTATTTTGGACAAATTTGGACGACTAGTTTAATAAACCTTTCCAGTGAAATCAAAAGATATTCTTGTAGATGTTTTTGGATATAACGTATACCCGGTCAGTTTATCCACCGTACTTGGCGTTGGGGTGGTTAGGCCTATATCTTAGCCTGGTGGATTATGTCCTAGCCTGAGCGATTATGTCCAGGGTATTATGTCCGTCTACCTTACAATCTTGGTCTTGGATAGACGTGCTCTATTAAATTAATAGCTAATAATTTTGCTTTTGCGTGTTACATTTGCATTTGAATTTATGTTCTCTTGACATGGATACTTGAGATTGAAAATTCATCACTTGGAACAGTTGATCGTTAAGGGTGAAATCACCCAAAATTCCATCTAAGGAGCCCAAGAATAGGAAAATGGGTAAGGAAAGGCACACCACTAATGGGATTCTGCTAGTGGAGAAACACACTACGTGTTGCCGCAAGACCGTACAGGTCACATGCTCCCAAGCACGAGTGAGCACGTGGCAAATATGTTCCATGCCATGGTCCCAACCACAGGTTCTGCCATGGATAACGTTTAAGACTCGTGAATTTGTGCTACCTCTTACATGTTGTTTTCTTTGTATCTCTTTTGGCTGTATAGCGAAGTACTGCCGGAGCATGGCTGACAAGGAGGCGCTGACAAACAATAAGCCAACAGTTCTTCTAAGGGACAGGGCACAGATCAAAACGAAAATGGCATCTCAATCTACACCTCTAAACAACTGTACTTAACACTGTGTATCAGGAATGCCTTTCCATCAGCGCTGTGGTCAAAAGCTCCAGCAACTCCTCCATGTCTGCGGATAAAGTCCTGGAGTTGCTTGTGAGGACCATCCGCTGGAACTTAACATCCCTATTGAGACACCTGTCACTAAAGCTAATGATGCCTTCAACTGCAGTACTCATGCCAAAAGTACTGTGGCAGAGCGACCCTCGTAGAATTTCGACGTGGAAGAGTTCATGATCGGCGAACGAGTCAAGAACAAGAACACTACACACTCACAACCGTGAAACTGGATACTCCGTTAAAGCTTGATCACACAACCGTAATATTCCACTCTCTGACCATGGGCGCCCGCAGGATTTTTTGCAGGGGGGGTCAGTCACGGCCGAGAGAGTTAGTTGCGTTATAATGTGTCATTAAAACTAAACTCACATAATTACATTGTCTTAACAATTATACCTATTAAGTCTTAACAGTGCTTTTTTAGCCGGAGCAGTCCGGAACGGCGTTCTGGAACCTTTTTCAGCTATTACAAAATAATATATTTCATTAAATTTTTTAATAAAAAATTATTTAAAATTATTTAGATACGTTAATTTCATTTAAGTGCTTTCAATGGTTTTATTGAGATTGACACATATGAAATAGAAATATTAGCACATGTGACTATACTTGTTCTGAATTTGCTGAGTTCCAGAACTTTTTTTCTAGAAAAAAGCACTGAGTCTTACTAATTATAGTCTAGTGTTTTAAAATCAGACGCAACAATCATTCAGAAGTAAGTGAGTAAGTAAGCATACTCTTTATTTATCCAACTACATAACTGCACTTTGGTTTACATGAAATTAACTATTATAAAGTATTCTAGTTAAAAACGTTTTTCTCATTAAGTTCTCAACCTGTGGGACAATTCGGTCATGCGGTCTTGGATGCAAGGAATAGGGAATGTCATTACAGGAGGGAGCAGTGGGTTCATCAGACCGTTCAGACTACTTCTTTTGTGACTTAGCAGGCTTCACGGTCCAAAGGGCACTTATAGAGTTTGCTGTTAATATGCCATGGCTAAGAAAAAATGAAGTCGTTAACACTTCATACCCATGGCTGCTTCTGGGGTGGCTTAAGGGACTGCTCTTCTCTTCTTCAATAATCAGATAATCCAACAGTTGCTTACAGTTCTTCCAGAGATAATCCAACAGAATGGATGTAAACAACACAGTAAAGTCTAACCTATTGTTCTATAAAGCACCAGTGAAGAAAAAATTAAGGATGACCTTGACACAAAAAACTTCTTCCATAAGTAATCCAAAAGAAGAGAAACACGCTAAATTCTAACATACTTTTAACTGAATACAAAATCTTCAGATACAGACTCAGAATGCATGAGAGAAACGTAACTGATACAGTGCTTGAGGAATGCAGAGACCTGTTGGGGTAAGCTAATGCCGGTGTGGGGAAATTTTTGACCTCCGGCCGACCTCTTCATCCAGAGATTATCCAGAGGTCCCAGTCGGCTTGGCTTTGTCAATCTGCGTGACCTGAAGTGATAAGGTCAACCTCTGAGTCGAAGTGTTCCACCACTGATGTCGGTACTTTAGTCCGAGATAACATGTGTCTTTGATAACATACATGATATATAAATAATGGGGAAGCCAGTTGAACGTAGACCTAGCGGACTGAATCGTGATGAGCATTGTTTATCGGGGTTAAGTAAAGAACTAAATTTCGGCCATTCCAGGGCCGTTCTGACAGGCTAGTGGTAGCCCACGATGACGGCCGAGTCTGTTTTAATGGGTGCCGGAACACAACCATTAGTGGCACGGGGGGGAGGGCGGTTGGCTTCCAGGCCTATGGCTAAATCAGCCACTGAATATTAGTATAGTAACTTATTAGTAGGCTTAAGCAGTATGAAACTAAAGCTAGTATTTACTAAGTATTTTGAACAGAATCTTGTGCCATATTTTAAGCTTCATTTGCATAATTAAACCTGTCGGATTTTTATTTGATCATGATTTCCAGGGGGGGTCACGCGACCCCCCTTGACCTATGCTGCGGGCGCCCATGTCTCTGACCCCCTTACTAGCAAAGGATTATCAGTTGGATTATGTACGGTTACTATAAATGTTTCACAAACGTATTACTATATTCATGTTATTATTATCAATATTATTACTGTGATGTTTTATCATTCATTATATAATTCATGTCCTATTGTGCATTTGCAAAATGGTGTCTTACTTACTTAATTTGTATATAAAGATAAAGAACATTGTATAATAAGAACATTACGAACTATCACATTGTGCTAGGTAAAGTGCATATTATGTATTCTAGCTTGTACATGTATTTGTCAAACTGAAACTGAATAAAACTGACAGGCTGTTTATAATTCGTATGTGAATTAGAGCTTAAATCTATACCTTTTCATCTGAGCTTAGTCACTTGCTTAGGATATCATCAGGTCTGTGCAGAGCTGGTAATAGGCCCAAGGCCAGATGGGAAATGTAGGCCCAATTAATTTCAATCTGCTCATTAAGTATTTTGATTATCAATCACTGCTAACTACAATGTCATATGATATGATTTCTGTAATATACATGTACTTTACATGGTGTATAATTATGGATATGATGTAATTACAATTTACCAGTAACAGAGCAGTTATTTTATTCTGAGAACAGTTGTTTTATTCTGATCTGTTTCCCTTTTGACTCTCAGTGGAGGCACCAGGATTTCAGGTTTGGGGGCTAAAGCGTCAAGCCCTTCCCCTTTTGTCCCCCTCCTCCCTGTGATTTGCAGTGATTTCCCACTTGGGGGGGTGAGCTGCAGTTAGGGGGCTAAGCCCCCTATACCCCTGGCGCCGCCACTGTTGACTCTATCAGGGAGAGTAGGCCCTAGGCCCCTCAAAATCGTAGGCCAGTGCAGGCTGACCCACTTAGGGGGATATCAATGACGAAACCAATGCAGGCCCTGTAATTTGTGACAATGGACAAAAAGTGACTAATAAAACAATTGGTTACCATGCATGGGGCAGGGTAACTGATTGTGGGGCCGACGGGAGTTAGACACGTCGGAAACCCACGTCGGGCAGACGTGAATTAGACACGTCGGACCGATGTCGGTAACACGTCAAGAAACCCATCAGTTTCCGACGTCGGATCGACGTCTTGCCGCTCAGCGGGTGCTCATAGATCCGGCGTGTTTTTCCGACGTCGGCCCGACGTGAGTTAGAGACGTCGGATTGACGTCGGAAACCCACATCGGGCCGACGTGAATTAGACACGTCGGACCGACGTCGGAAAAACACGTCGGATTGACGTCGGAAAAACACGTCGGGCCTACGTCGGAAAAACACGCCGGATCTATGAGCACCCGCTGAGCGGCAAGACGTCGATCCGACGTCGGAAACTGATAAGTTTCTTGACGTGTTACCGACGTCGGATAGACGTGGGTGGTTATCTGGGACAGTAGCCTACTGTGACTGTAACTAAAATAAAATCTATAAGGAGACTCACATTAATTTCGTTAATGCGCTACAGTGAGCCAACGCTCCAATAATCTGTTCACTTCTTTCTCCTTAGTATTGTTTAAATGTAAAAGATAGCCATTTAAAAATTGGACTTGCTAATAATAATATTTAATATTTTACCCTAGTACAGCTGGGCCCTTGTCATTTCTAGAATTGACTACTGCAACTCAGTCCTATGTGGTCTTCCTGCATCTACCCTTCAACCTCTTACAGCTGTTCTTCATTACGCTGCTAACTTATCAAGAACCAAAATCCTCGGGATCACGTCACACCGACCCTCCGTGAACTACACTGGCTTCCCATACAAGCTCGATCAATTTCAAAATTTTCTTCTAAAGTACAGAATCTACACAACTGTTCTCCTGCATACCTTTCTTCACTTGTTAAACCCCGTTCCTCTCCCAATCCAAGACTACGTTCATCGTCTCAAGGTGATTTTGTTGTGACAGATCACTCAAAAAAATTGGTAACAGGGCATTTGCGCTAGCCGGCCCGGCTGAATGGAACAAACTCCCGTCTTTATCCCTCCCCAAATTTTTCGATTTTCAAAACTAACCTTAAAAACATCTGTTTAAGATTTACTATGATTGATTTTTTTTTTACGCGCTTTTTTGCAAGATTCCAATTTTGTTTAGGCGCGCAAAAAAATCTAATAATAATAATAATAAATTTTTATTCCCAAAATATTTAAGGAACAATTCTTTTCGCTAGATGACAGGATATACTTTCAAAAAATCAGTTTTTTTGTCCTGAGGAAAATTTAAATCGATCGCCATTTTATGTCGATGACGGTATAAACCAGATTACGGGGAAATTCATCTTTAATGCCAAACCTGGTTAGATTCTATAACTGTTGAATAATTTCATTTGTTACCATTTGTTGTTGTTTGTGATTGGATATTATGTGCATAACATAAATGGTGTTGGATTCATCTGGTGAATTGTATAATGTGTAAGGTGTCTCAGCAAGAAATTTTCCCAAAGATCTATAATTATGTGATTTTTATTTGCTCAATGCGATGCTAGATTCGGTAAACGTGTTTTACCGGGTTATATTTTGGCGTATTTAATTCATGATGCTGCCAGCCGAGTATTTTAACGTATTTTATTAGCGTCGTAAATTATTCGCCATTGCATGGGTTTAAGCGTTGGTCGAATACAAGTTGGATTGGGGCACGGGTAAAATGCTGATTTGCTGATTGGCTAGGGGAAAATGCTGATTAGAAAATGCTGCTTTAGCATTTTACCCACCAGCCAAATCAGCATATCAAAGGGTAAAATGCTGATTGAAATCCAGGCATGTACTGATCACAAGTCAATACACTTTGTTGTTTTCAATATTGTTTTAATTAACAAATATGAAGCTGTTAATTAAGAGATTGAGGCCCAGGCAGGCAGGATGAGCAGTTAATTAAGAGATTAAACCCGGGGGAAAACCAAAAAAGGGCTAATTTTTTAACAGCTTTGTATTTGTTAAATTTAAAAAAATGTTGAAAACAACAAAGTGTATAATTATGTCTTCTTTGGTCATTGCCTGCCTGGGTTTAAATCTCTTAATTAACTGCTCATCGCTGCCTGCCTGGGCCTCAATCTCTTAATTAACAACTTCATATTTGTTAATTAAAACAATATTGAAAACAACCCAAAGTTGGGTTTTAAAATTTTATTTGGGTTTTGACCCTGGGAAACAAAGGAATTTTAAATTTGTCTGGTGGAAATTTTTTTTAAATCCCAAGCTCTTGCCAGAAAATTCCCAAGATTGCCCAAAAGCGTCCCAAAAATCCCAAGTTACTGAAAAGGTAAAAGTTTTTGAAGAATTTCAAAAAAAATTTTTTACATCCGCCAATTTTTATTTCTGATGACCTTTTTTTTTCTTTCTCATCATTTTTCTTATACAAAATTTCTTCACAAGGCCAATTTTGCACCTCCCCTCATTATCCACTGCTAAAACCCCAATTTC